>LQRL01133504.1:6662-24057 GCA_001703475.1 Hydroides elegans | reverse complement strand
AGATTAGGGAAATATCAATGAACCCGGTTATAGCCTGGGTTTTCACATGAACTTAGTTGGTGAATCACTGAATTTTAAGTGAACATCACCTTATTCAAATGAAGTAATAAATTGGTCTGACGTTATGTATTCTACATATTCAACCCCCATTTTATCCAAATTTTACGTCTAAAAATCATTGACTGATCATCCTTTAATATAAATCTTAATTTTAAAATTTAGACCGATATGAAAATAATGAAGGCATTTGCCTCTTGTAAGATTTTCTTTATAAACCCACGTTTCTTTGGGGAAAGGGGAAGGGGTTATGAACTAGTTAAAGGACGACTTTTAGAGTGAACTGCCTCACTAAAGCACATTTTTTTCTTCCGATCATCAACGCACCACATGATCCATAGTTCATATATACGAAGGCTAAAAAGTATCAATGGTACAGCAAACAAAGATTCATTTGAACAATTCGAAACTCGGAGCTAATAACTAGAGCCCTTGATGATAGCGACTGCTTCAAAGGCTAAAATCAACGTTTATTTAACATTGTTGTACACAGAAGCCTTTAGAAATGTGTCTCACTTCATTGAGAAAATTGTCAACCTTGAACTGAGTGACCTGACCGGGGCAGCAGCTGTTAAAACCTATTAAAATAGGGAAAGAACCATATGCCTTCAACTAGAATGCATGGTAGTTGGTTCTTCAGAATAAGCAGATGGTTGAAGGTGGATGGACGGCTAAAGTGGCGTCTCCATGTACGCGTTTGGGTCTCCGTTTGCGTTTGCGTCTGCGTTTTGTATCCGTTTTGCTTAAACCGAGTTCACTGTTTTCTTTTTAACTGTCTCCATGTGTGCGTTATAGCATCCGTTTTTGTTTGCGTTTGCGTTATTTATAACGCAAACGGACCCGATCGCTCAGTGAGCGAAATATCGAGAACGCAAACGCAAACGTAAGCCAAAACGGAAGAGAAATGCTGAGATCCAGATAGGAAATTCCAGATTATGACGTAGGAAGGTGTTTCCCGAATGTTTGTATTGGCCTTGTTTTGGGTCAAATTGTGCTTTATTCATGTGGAAGTGGTTTGAAATTGAGCATCATCAAGATTCAGTTCCTTTATCAAATGATAATATGAGCCAAATTGTTCTATCTTCCTAAAAATAGGATGTATCCAAAATCTATGCTTTCTTATCTTTTTTATGCCTTTTTGCGGCGTGGAGTAAGGTATCAGTTAACATATAGTCATCATCTATTTTCCTCTTCATCTAAAAGCCACATGTTTTCATACATCTTTATTGTTTTCACACTTGATTTCATAGATCATGTGATCTGATCCGTTTTGTATAACGCAAAGCAAAACGCATGTAAAACGCAAACATGGAGACAGTGAAAACGCAAACGCGAACGCAAACGCAAACGGATACGCGAACGCGAACGCAAACGCAAACGCAAACGTACACATGGAGACGCCACTTAAGCTTCGATTCACGTCAAAATTTAGGTGTTCTGTCGATCAGTTTAACCTTTGACAAGGCACTCACAATATCCAGATAAGTTTTTTTACAAAGCTACAATATTTCTTATTTGCTTTACCTTGCTTATATCCCAAATATTTTATTACGAACTTAACCACGCCCTCAAACGGCATGTTTTATTTTTAATTATTCCTACAAAGAATGGAAAGCACCAGGTCAATAACGGGTCATTCAAGGTCATCTTTCTAAAAGTCATCATCATCTGCAGATCCGGTCAAGCACAATCTGTTTTTTTTTTCATCATTTAAATGTGAAAAGCAGAAAGACAATACCCTCAGGTTTCATACCGTCAAGTCAATCGTTGGCAGATTTTAGTCGAAATATTCAACTGTCAGTTAAACCCCTGCTAAGAAAACTTGACTGCAACAAGACATTGTTTCCAACTTAATGGAAATGCACGTAACATAGGCATCAGAGATGCAAAGCCCTCAGCCACGATAGCAAATCTCTAGTGAGGACAAAAAAACGCCTATGAAGGGGCTTATAGGGAAAGTCCAGTTTGGCCATTTTCCCTGGTCGGATATGGGTAATTTACAATCCCAACCTTTATTAGCACCCATACTAACTGTATGCCAAATTTAATTGCGATTGGTGAAGAATAGTAGCCTTGAGTGTGTTCACAAGCTCCCTTAAGTGATATTTATGAAGGGGCTAATAGGGGATTTTTCTAAGTCCAGTTGGGCCATTTTCCCTGGTAGGATATGGCTTATTTACAATCCCAACCTTTATTAGCACCCACACTAACTGTATGCCAAATATAATTGCGATTGGGGAAGAATTGTAGCCTTGAGTGTGTTCACAAGCTCCCTTAATTGATATTTATGAAGGGGCTTATAGGGGATTTTTCTAAGTCCAGTTTCCATTTTCCCTGGTAGGATATGGCTCATTTACAATCCCAACCTTTATTAGCACCCATACTAACTGTATGCCAAATATTATTGCGATTGGTGAAAAATTGTAGCCTTGAGTGTGTTCACAAGCTCCCTTAATTGATATTTATGAAGCGGCTTATAGGGGATTTTTCTAAGTCCAGTCGGGCCATTTTCCCTGGTAGGATATGGCTCATTTACAATCCCAACCTTTATTAGCACCCATACTAACTGTATGCCAAATATAATTGCGATTGGTGAAGAATTGTAGCCTTGAGTGTGTTCACAAGCTCCCTTAATTGATATTTATGAAGGGGCTTATAGGGATTTTTTCTAAGTCCAGTTGGGCCATTTTCCCTGGTAGGATATGGCTCATTTACAATCCCAACCTTTATTAGCACCCATACTAACTGTATGCCAAATATAATTGCGATTGGTGAAGAATTGTAGCCTTGAGTGTGTTCACAAGCTCCCTTAATTGATATTTATGAAGGGGCTTATACGGAATTTTTCCAAGTCCAGTTGAGCCATTTTCCCTGGTCGGATATGGCTCATTTACAATCCCAACCTTTATTTGCACCCATACTAACTATATGCCAAATATAATTGCGATTGGTGAAGAATTGTAGCCTTGAGTGTGTTCACAATCTCCATATATGAAGGGGGCTATAAGGGAATTTTTTAAAGTCCAGTTTGGCCATTTTCCCCCGTCGGATATGGCTCATTTACAATCCCAACCTTTATTAGCACCCATACTAACTGTATGCCAAATATAATTGCGATTGGTGAAGAATTGTAGCCTTGAGTGTGTTCACAAGGTAATTGTTTACGGACGGACGGACAGACGGACGGACACGACGATAGCAATAGCCTTCAGCCAAAGTGTTGGCTGAGGGCTAAAAAATACCTGAAAAGACATATATTTTGAAACCTGCCATTTATCCAATTTGGTCTAAAGGACTCACAGTTACCCTATCATGATCGCCACACCATAGGACAGAGACCGATGACCTTTTGTTCGGTTGTAACCCCTCCCCACTTTGTTTATATAAATATAACTTCTTCACATTGTTGATAGACATAGGGTGTGTGCGCGTTTGTGTGTAACAAAAGTTTATGTTTGACAATTGCTTACAGCATTCAAGTCGCTTTTTATGATGATAATTGCTTCTCAATGAAACAGGCTTTTAAAATGCCATTTTGACCGCTAAAGAAAAGTGGTAAAAATGTTGGCGTAATGTCAAAACAGGCGACCATCCCGATACCGGTTCTTTTGTTCGTTTTATCTGACCCTCTCGACCCTAGATATAAAGAAAACCTACCCTCCACCATTCGACAGTGTTCGATGTAAGTAGCAAACCTGCAGCTGAATTTTGTATCCATATGTTCTAATTTCATATGAATTTTCTATTATAACTCTTGACTTGATCGTATTGTATGGGAATAGAGCGATCCTTTTTGATAATAGGAATGTCCCTTGGTTTTTCAACTCAGTATACCTGATGGCAACTTCTGCAAGATTCTGTGGTCGAGCCCTGTCATGCGAAACTTTTAATTTTAGTCGGACGCCTTTCTTTTTGAGTGACCGCTTGCTTAAATTGCTCCGACAGATACACAATAGCGAAGTATAAATATTTATACATCGAAAGTGACAGAGCGCCCCACCCTTCATTGAATACATTTTCACTTTTACCTTGAAAAGGAGCAAAATAGTTTTAGTTCGTAAAATTGGTTTGCGATTAGCAAGACTGTTGCTGAAAAATACATTAAATGTTCTACCGGACCGAACCTATTGGTGCTGATTTGAAAGGGTTTCGAAACAATAATGTTAAACTGTCCATGTAAGCGCATTGACATCATTATAAACCTGTTCTCACTTTGCAAACGATGATATAAAACAGCAGTCTCTATTTTAATATGTAAATTCTACTATATTTCAACTCTCATATTCGATAAATATTGAAATATCACGCATCTCTGTAAATTTGCATTTTCAGAAATGAGGCCAGTAAACTAGAAACCGATAAACGCCTGGATATTTTGTTTGCTAACCTGATCCTTTTTTACTTTTTCACAAGACGTTTTTTTTACTATTTCAAGTTTAAGGGCGTGGTTGTAATATTTCGAAGCGTTGTGGCAAAGCATATTCATGATTTCGGTAAAATATCTAGTAAACAGGGAGAAATTAGTTGAAAGGGCTTAATTAGTGGTTTTACCGGTAAACCTTTTGTTATATGTGGTTTAAACTTCCGTATCACGATATTTGAGAGAGAAACTTATTTGAGTTCTAAATTCATTAATAAATATGTTAAAATGAAAATCAGTGTTACAACAAAAAATTTAAGGGATGCGTGCAACATGAATCCTTTTTCCCCATTATATATATATTTTTTTCGTTCGAAGGTTGAAAACTCAAGATATACTTCGTAAAATGCATACGTTTTGAGAGTGAACGATTTCTCAATACCCGATGGCATTACTAACCTAAAAATGAGACGCTCTACTTTTTCTCTCAGTAAACATGAAAGAAATTCCTTGTAGGAAAAAAATAATTAAGCGAAAACGCGTCAAGGATCACCTTTAGACAATATTTAATTTCATTTAAGGGATATCAAAGTATCAAATTGCATAATAACTTGGTAATGGTTTGATTTATTGAGCTTAAAAACCGTTTCTCCAGTTCATTGGATCGAATCAAATAAAATATATTTGGCATTCCATACTGTTACGAGACACCTTTTCAAAGCACATTCACTTTATTTTAAATTAATTCTTATCTATATTGGGAAAAAATCATCCCCGAGGGCTTAACAAGGATTGCCATTACCATAATGTGCCAGTGTATGATCATAATTATAATATTCAAGTACATGTTAACTTTTATTATATAAAATGAAAAGTATTTATTACCAAATTTACAACAAAAAAAAAACTGTAGATACCTATTTTTATTCGCATATTTCGCTGTTTATTTTTGCCGTTTGCTTGACATACACGTATGCTAAAATCAGGACATTTGATTCCCACCTCAATAAGGGAGAACACTTTTTTTTGTCAAAAAAAAAAAAAAAGATATATCATCATCAGCATTTCAATCCATCTCCAACCCATAAAACCATACTTTATATGTTTTTTTTTTCATTCCATGTCACTTAACTTCTATATTTAAATGCACTAAAACTCGGGGTCGGCGACCCTTGTGAATTTTTTGTATGGTAATTATCAGTTGAAACTTAACGGAGACCAAAAATATATGTTGGTAATTTATTCCAGGTCAGGGTTCTATATTCAATAAAGTCTATTTTAAGTTTTCACGTTTTTTTTTTGTTGTCTTTTTGTATCTCATCTGAAAACGTTTACTGTTGTTTTTTTTTCAACCATGTGACCATACAAAAACCTATGTTTCATTATTATTGTGAATTTTCAATAATATATACTATCCAAGTTAAAAGAGAGTTGTAAGCTGTGTACAGTCAACAGAACCACGTGAATTTCACGCGTTGCATCTCAGGTAATTTAGGTGAATAAGTGATATGACAATTTATGATGACAGTGAGAGATAAATTATAGGGCCCAACTGATATTCATGAGATTATAATTAATGGTCAATCTCAAGCTTGTGATTGCGCTCCAAGGTCGCTCCTTGTTTGGAGATCGACATCATTCTCAATTAGCCTCCTAAAATCTAGGTTTAGAGGGGGAGTTGTAGGTTAAATTAGTTCGGAACATCGGAATAAAATTTTATCATTAAAGTTATAGGCCTAAGTTTAGTTCCTAGGGTTTACAAATTGATGATTAATGCTCAACATCAATGTAACATTCTATTTCATTCATTGTGCGAAAATAGGGGTTCTGGGAAAACTTTTGCCATTATTTGATTAAATGAAACGCCGTATCGATTATTATATTTTCCCTTGAAAAAAAATCACATCCTTATATATTAAAACATTCAAAAGCAACGTTTCAATTTTTACGTTTTTTTTTTTTCAATTCAAAATATACTGGCCATGATATTTTTTGAAGGTAAGCTTTTATTTTATTGGCAGATTATCAACTACACACATTTTATCAGCAAAGTTGCCGGAGCCCACCATTAAAGCAACGTCACATCAGCCAAGGCGTAGGCCCAGCACTATCGCAAATCGGTTCATCATCGGAAAGTATTTTTAGGACAAGTGACCGATTTAAAGGGCTGAAGATGCTGCAATCACTGACAATATGACCTACAAGCACATTCTTCGTTCGCAGGCCTTAAACAATGCACTCTACACGCACTTATTACATAAATAGCGTCGTTCGTCATCTTTAGTCCTCGAACTATCTTATTAAATGCTCTTATGAATCTATTGATAAATTATGAATGAAAGTGGGACAGGTGCATAAACATCATAGAAAAGTATTTTCTCTTATTTACCACTAATTTCGATTTTTTTTTTTGTGTGCACTTTCGATCATTTTGACAAATGTGAAAATTTTGAAATTAACATAAGTTCAAATATTACGACCCATTATCAATGGTCGACCAAAATAAAGGGTCGCAAACATATTTTGTAAGATATTCTAAGCCTTTGTTTTCTTTAAATATACCATTTGTGTTTTTACTTTTGTTGTATTCGAACAACAAATTTAGGAAGCGACATTTGATATTATAAACATCAGGAAATGTGTTAATTTTTATTGAATATCACAACATGAAACTGGTAGGGTATTAACTTTTCAAGGTAATTATATGAAACTTATTTACCCCAAGGTCTCGCTATTTGTTTTCGATAAATGTAGTTTCAAGTTTCTCGGTTACAAAATAAATCGATGCACCTGGACCTATTACACATCGATAAATGTGACCTTTTACTTTAATA
Organism: Hydroides elegans; assembly: GCA_001703475.1. Lineage (NCBI taxonomy): Eukaryota > Metazoa > Annelida > Polychaeta > Sabellida > Serpulidae > Hydroides > Hydroides elegans. Next base: position 16,806 of record LQRL01133504.1, on the reverse strand, counting down.
ACAGGTAATTGAAATTTAATATATATTTATCAGTTTATGTGCATAAATGTTTCATTAACATTTGGACGTTATTTTAAGTAAACCCACCCATGCGTTCAAGCGCATATTAATACTATAATACTATAATGTTAGAATTGTTTCAACGAGGAAATATTATTTTTCTTTACATATTCCATAGTTTCGTTTTTAAAACCATCCCTATGTGTGGTCTTCGATTTGCTTTGAATAATCTACCCATCGAATAACGAGGCTCAACAAATTGGGCTCAATCGCTTTGTCCCTGCTTACACCGTACCAATCACTTGATTAATTATCTAAAATTCTTAAATTCAAATTAAATTTCAAATCTTAAATTCATATAATATAAATTGAGCCTAACATTTTCTTGCATTACAAAATTGTGACTAATAATATCGAAATCAAGACATCGTCCTAATGTGACCTATTCGCACAGTGCAACTTAACGAAATGCGGTTCCGCGAAGCTAAGACGCTCTTGTGGCAAAATGATACTCGCATTATGCGAGTCTTTATTCGTTTAGCTAGCGATTCAGAAATTTTGAATCAATATTGTATTTCAAATTAATTCTAAACATTCGTAACAACTCAAGGCCAGGGCATCCGAAATACGACCCGGTTTGAGGCAACAGCAATGTCTTTCTTTGGACAAAATGCCGTTTATCAATGAACACGTGACGGCTTCTTTGCGAAGAGGCCACAACGGAATGAAGTCAAATCTACTATTTATCCATAAAAAGTCGTAATAGGCATCATAAATCCGAAAAAAAATCCATATATTCTAATGTGAATTTTTTTATGCATCACATAATCTTATTAGAAAATATATGCATTCAGATAGCAAACAACTGATATCCTAAATTTTATCAAAATCCATTTTGCATCTGCACACAGGAAGCCATTCTGATTTATTTGATACCTGCCAGTGTGTGATTATGCCCTTCCAATATTGATATCACATATCAAATATCAGATTAATGTGTACTTTTCACTTTTTTTACCCATTCTTATTTCACAGTTATGTCACTAGTGATACGGAGGGGTAGTGTGACCCAAGGACGGGGTGTTAATGAGAAGAATGGGTTTAATTAAGGTACAAACTATACACAAGGTGACTCACAAGGCTATTTGTTAGAAGTGATCGAAGTTGTCTGTCCATAAATGAAATTTAGATGAATTATATAAATATGTACTCATATAATGTTTACGGAATTCTTCCTTTTTTGCTGTTCTATGTGGGTACATTTTGAGAAGCATTCGGATATCAGAACCCCATTGAAGTCCAGACGTGCCAGAATGCCAAAACAAAACATATATATGTATATATTTCCTTAAGGATTTTGACATTGACAATGCAAATTCAAATCAAATGACATAAAAATCAATTCAACTAATCCAACTCACTTTTGATTGTCGCTTGTCCGCTTTTCGTGTCTTATCCACACTTGGGGTATCCGATTTTCTCACTCCCGCTGTCAAGGCTGCCTTGCTATATTTCTGCCTGTTCTGACCTTGACCTTTGACCCCAGGGTCACCACCGCCATTCCGCAACGGCTGCTGCTGTGTCTTATTCCTCGGTGGAACTCGAGGTAAATCCATTGATTTCATTTGTTGTACCTCGGATGCGCTTTTTGCTCGTGGCATAGCAACGGGTTTGTTGTCACGTGTCTTATCACCCTTGGTAACCCCTCCTCTCATTACTACCCCGTTCACCCCTTGTCCCCCACCACCTTGGCCGCCATTGCTCTGACTAGACGCAGGCGCACTCTGTCGTTTAGCAACCGGTTGATGCTCCGTTGCCATGCCATTTTTCGGGTTGCTACCCGGGGGCGCCAGGTTGATCCCGGGCGGGGGCGTGATGACACTGGGAGTGAGTCCCGCGTATTGCAGGCCGCCATGGTAACTGACCGGCCGCAATTTATCCGCATCGTGCTCGCGTTTTAATTGGCTGTCCGTGCGGCGAATGTTAGACTTGGTAATATCCAGGTTGAGGGAGAAGCGAGAGAAATTGAACGAAGGCATCTTTTTCATCATCCTATATTCTTTATTTTTTTTATCAAATATCTATGGAGTCACCGTATAATTTTGCATTTATCACATATGTCTAATATATCAAAAATCATGAATAATTTATCAAAACAATCTTAATCCCTTAAAATTGATGGAAATCGTGATTGAGAAACCCACACATCATTCAAATTCTAGAGAATCCCAAATTTATCCATCTAAAGATAGCGCATACCGAGATAATAGGCATTATATGTAATGTATTGTTATCCCATGAAAATGTCAAACTCAACAGGGCTAACAAGACCTATGGCATTCATTTCCGGAGAGCAGGAAAAGGCACAATTTCATCAGAAATAAGGCAAAGGAAAGAGGTCATCCTTCACAACACTCTTAGCACAAAAATAAGTATCCATTCTGCTGATTCCAGAACTGAACAAAACGATTAATTTTCGTCTGAGTAGGTACTTCGGTAAACGAGAAGTATCCTATTATTTATTCCGCCAAATACTTGACTCTTGTCTCAGGCAGGCTATAGCGTTTAAGATTAACTTTTGAAATTGTTAATGTTCTCAAAAATCCATACGTAGATTTACAAACCAATATTTTAAAACATATTTTATATCCTCAAAAATAATTTGTATCCTCTCACATGATTAATCTGTTATCCATCTTAAATTATTATTGTTTTTTTTTTATCATCACATAGTTTTACTTTGTAAAAAATATCCAGTCTATTAATCACAGCTCTACTGAGCTTTTTAAATTGAGTAATAATAACTAGTGAAAAATTACCCGGCTTACACAAGACCATCGCATTTAAATCAAGTCATCGGGTTATCTTCATGTTATATCCATTCATAGTTTTCATAATCTAATCATATTTTCAGATTATAAATTCCATATGTAATAATACTATCACAAAATGCAACAACATTTCTCAGCACCTCATGTGCGTACCTAACCGACTGGGCAGTGCTCCATTAAATGACGTATAAACGATTTTTCATCGCGAGTGCTCTTATTACTATAAAATAACATTGAGTCCTTGTGTCCAAAAAACAAAAAGGCAGTCGTCCCACTGTTTTTTGACTGTCATAACAGACCATTCATAGCGTGCTAATTGTCATATCATTATCAATCGAAGGCTTCCGAGCTAATATGTGCTAACTCCATAAACACGATGTCTTTTCAAGTTCCATCAGTGAGTGCATCCAAAGCGATCTCATTATTAATCAATTAAAGGCTTTAAAGTGTAGTGAGAAAGGAGACATCAATATTTTGACTTATAGCTTTTATCCAATAGTTAGAAATTATTAAGTTAACCATCGCAGAAAGGTGAGGCCACTCAAAAGTAATTGTGTATGGAATCCTTCATTTGTCATATATTTGGTTTATTACATTGATTCATGAATTCACGTATCCCGTACAATATAACTCTCCACATGGAAGTTGCTACAGTGGTTTTCCATATTTTGAGGAAGGATAAACAAGGTATTCCTATCTAACTACCCTTCTTTTTTTCTTGATGACGTTAAAACCTAATAATAGTGTATCAGACAGGATATATTTTTGGTATGATGCCTTTTGTGATCCTGCTACAAGGTTAATTATCGAGTAAGCCCATCTACCTGATATAATAATTATTTTTTAGTTTCAAGGCAACCAATCACAAAATTATCTAGTATATGACTCTTCATCGGACGATTCTGCATATATTGTAAATGAAGAGAAAACGAAAATAAACCGAATAATTGAATATTTTGCTATGTGTTTCAAGAGCCTGAAATAAATCTTCCCAAAACCTACTCAATGGTTCATTTATTTGCACTTAACTTCACTTCAACTGGGCCTCCAGTGCTGCAACCTTCACTTATTACGCTTTTCGTGAGATCGATTAACAGTTATTTATGCATTTATTTATTTTTTATTGTTTATTTTTATTATTTTGGTGAGTACCCTCTTCACCAGCTGATAACCATTTGGTTAAAATTTGGTGCAAATAGGTATAAAGTTCATGAAAATTCCTTAGCTCTTAACATTAAGTAACCGGACGTCACATGGATATGGAATTTCTGTGCAGTACCGACGTTGCAAATCAAATCCATGTTTTTGAATGTTACGGGATTTTTCAACATCCACCTCCGCCCAAGCGCCATCATTGAGTTTGGCAAACCAAGAGACAGATGCTTGGGAAATTTTTTTTTCTGAGCTTCTCACCGGTCAAATTGATTAGGTTTCGTGTACATCTCTTATACGCGCTTATTTCGTATTAAGGTCACCGTAAGTGACCGATAAACCAACTTATTCACGATTTTATTGAGAACTGTTTTCATTGATTTTTCGAAAGTTTTCGATTTTATTCAGAACTGTTTTTATTGTTTTTTCGAAAGTTTTCGAAATCACTACTTGATCAGAGATATGAAGGATTTTAAAGACAAGAGATAGGTTTGAAAAGGAGAGGAACAGGGAACTTGGTATGGACATTTATACATGTTCTTAGAAATCTGAAAAACTACATGCAATTCATTTATCAATTAATTTCGCATAATGCAATGTGCATTACTGTATGAAACTAATGATATTTATCTACAACTTGACGCAAGTCCCCTTATCGATAACCGACCGTGTTCAGAGCGCTGACCTACACTCGCGTTTATTACTCGGGGTTATCTAAACCCAGGGCTCGAGATTGTTATAACACTTAATCTATAACATTGACAAATAAGCCATAATGGACATCCAGATATATACATTTACAGCGCATATATCGGTACTTGGGGTTCGGGGTTAGGTTAGCCATCCCGATTCTGCAACGGGCAGATGGCCACGTGATATAAGAGTATATATAGAAATAAACCGACAAAGAAGTGTGGATCGATATATCATCAATAGGCAATGTCAACGTCAACTGATTCTGGCGACAAGCTCTCAACTTCGAACCCAGGAATTATATATTGGGGTTATCACCAAAAAAAAACGTCATATACCATTCAGCTCATAATGGAGCCATTACGTTGAGTGGCTGCGCGTGCATACCGGGGACGAATGATAACAACTCGAAGGCACATGTCATATATGCTGCCCACAAAAGGACTGTAATGAAATCATAATGAAGTTCAAAATTAGCAGTTCAATTCGTTAATTAAAAACCAGTTATCATGGAACAGTATGAAAAAGTCGCCGTCGAAAATTAGGTGGTGTAAGCATATTTATGAAGTTTTCGTCGAAGAAATGATGTTGAATCTGCGCTGGCCATAGCGGTTTTGTATTAATTTCGATGTCGATGTAACAAAAATGTCGCCATGAAATCTTTATCCGCTGATGGATCGTGTCACCAAAATCAGTTCCATAGTCACAATCTAGCGATATAAGTGCCACTTACAGCCGGTAGTTAGGTTCAATGTAACAGCCCATTATTGACAAAGAAATTATAAAGCAGAGCGAATTATTTACGGGTCTTTTCGATGTCACCCTGCCATAAACCAAATCAGGCTTTATTTTGGCAAGGAGATGAAAATACGGTTATAATGTCTACTGCGCGTTTGACTGAAAACAACAAATAATGCTTGATGATGGGCAAATATCTTATCTGGATGGCAGGAAAAATAGATGACACTTAGGATTTCATGTATTTCTCTAGGCTCTCTTTCTCTTCAGTTACCCATTCTGGAGCAATAAGCGTGGTATGCAATATATTCAGACCACTTCCGAACTAATCACAATGACTTAGCAGTAATCTCTTATTACCAGACAGGCGGTAGGAAAAATCGAAGCACCGGGGATAATCATATTTCATTACCCTTGTTTTTCAACGGCAATATTACTCAGCTGAACTGATAGATAAATGCAATTAGATTGGGGCTAAAACGGAGTCGGTCGCAACATTGTTATTTGGCAATGAACGAATTTCACATGATTATAATATAGAAGCCAAAGGGAGAGTGACCATCACTAAAACTGGTAATGATAAACAAGTTTGACTATAACAATATTCGCATAATGGTATAATCATGACCCTATCTACTTTAAAGAGCCAGTGATTTTGTGAATGAAACTTTTTATCGAAAGTTTCAATATAATTGCATTAGATATCAAATGTTTGATATTTTAATTGGCACTTAAAAAGACACTATTTTTTAATTGTCAAACGTTATTTTATTTCTTTCAATTATGCTCCCTTTCAATTACTCGCTTCTTGCGATGAGCAGTAATCGCATGACAAATTCAAATTATCAAGCTCCAAACCAAAATATGTTTTTTTTTTGTCCTAGCATCATCGTTGTTTAGAGCAGCCCAAGATCAGAAAGTCATATTGCCCTGGAAGTGTTGACGCCAGAGACCCAATGATGTCATTTGCCTTGATTTACAAAATAGGGGCAAAATACAATGCAGAGAGTACAAAAACACGAGACTGGAATCCATTAACCAATGGCCCCGATTTCTGCCCCCTTTTCTTCGTTTCTACCGAAAAACAGCCAGAAGTCAAAACAGACAAATCGAGTAGAGTAAGTAGTATCCGGGATAGGGAAGAAGACATGTGATAAAAAAATTCCTAAAAGACGCAAAGATGTGTACAACATACATACAAAATAGCACAATAAGTTTAAATTGTTCGATATAGAAAGCAAATTTCCTGTGTGAATGCCCTAGTGAGAATCGTTTGAGCAAACCGCTCAGAAAATAAATTATTGCAAAAACCTGAATTTTCTCTACAAAAACTTTATATCAGCACAAGTAACCCCGCGATAATAATTATAACATTGTTATCATCCATGTAATATTATGCGTATATCACCTCATGTGATATAACGATCCATACCGCACCCCGTCTTATCTCGCCGCGGTCAATATTCGGCCGCTTATCGCCCGGTGGCGGCGCGCCGTGTCACGACCAACTACTATCGCACTACTTTTTACGTATTCTTACGCGTTTATGGCATGACTCACGTGACAGGTAAGAGTTTTATTTGGAAAAGTCCTTTAAGGATTATTATCAACTCTATGACAGAAGGAAGTTTTATTTTGTCATGTGTATGAATTTGTTATGAGTATGAACGCAATAATTCAACACATTAAATTTTTGTAGAACATTTTAGGTTGGTCTTGCTTTTGTAATTTGACCTCTAAAAATGACAATATTTTCATAAACCAGTCATTAAATTTGGTCATAATATGACCGCAGTAATTATGGAAAATAATCATAATAGCGATGAAAATGACATGTTTGCATCGTAGAGGTGAGCGGTGTAATACAAGTATTACTTCACGGGGCAATCTCACAGCTGCGGTCACGGACACATGACAACAGTGCCAAGAACTATCAAACAAAATGTATATCATGATGCAGAGTGAATCTGACTTCAACGTATGCCCTCATATGATTGAATGTTGCTCTGAATTCAGATTGAAATCCTTAATCTTCAGCCATATTTATTCTTATCATATCCCTATCTAAATTGTACATTTTCATCACATTTTACATGATGAAACCGTAATCTAAGTTAAAAGATTAGGGACGATTGGCAATGTAAATTGTCTTAAAAGACGCTTTATTGAGTTGAATATGAAAGGGCTCCTGATGAAGACCGAGTTTATAACATTATCCGTGCTCTACAATGACAATTTATATTTATTGGTTTCGGGCTAATCAATTTAAAACCTCAAAACGTTCCGTTAAGATATTTTTGCCACGTCCGTGTTTTACCGTTTTATACCTTAAATGGGTACATTGATAATATTTATTGAAATGCACTCGTATCGATTGCAATATTATATGACTGCATTATCACCTGTTCTATGTGCACGAAAAGATCATATGTACTTGTACTCTAAAAAATTGTTAGTTTTTTTTTTCATCGAAGCGAATACTTTCTGCTCGGTATATCGCGGATCAAAATAAACTCATACACGCGAATGATTTAAACCCTAATTTCATTTAATCGACTATCAATATCAACCATGGCACATTAACTTTCAACCCAAACCATAAAATCAACTCACCCTAAAGGCCAGTTTCTCGAATGTCGGATACGTCTTTGACCCCACCAAGTTCGGCTCCTTGGACGAAGGTTTTGAGACCTTTTTACCCGATGAGCGCTGAATATCTCCATTACTTCCACTTCGTTTATTGTTTTTCCTTTGGCTGCGACTATTCATAGGGGTTGAGGCGGCCGACGCGTTATTAGTCTGCGACTCAGAGCGAAACAATCGCTGCACTGATTCCACGAATAAATCCACGCGTGTCCACCATCGCCTCAGATTACCCGGGGACTGCGCACTACCCGCTTTCCCGTTTGACCCATCCGCGCCATTTTTATTTCCCGTCACTCCACGCAGCATACTATTGGAGCGCTGCGAGGGCGCCGTGTGAAAGTAGTTCTGGTGGCGCTGATTACTATGATGTAATCCATATTGTTGCGCGTGTACGGGCGGTAGACGCGACATATAGTCCGCCTGCAAGTGATGCCATTTGGGGCCCAAGCCACCGGGGCCTCCTGCGTTGGGGCCACCCATCGGGATGATCTTTGGTGGCGCCTTAAAGCCCGCGTAGTCGCTCGGTTGCTGGCGACGGCTGGCGAAGGCGTTATCCAGAATCACCATGGTTACCGATATATTATTGACACTGTACTTTTAAGAGAGGATACTTTTACTCCATTTTTTTTTCTTTTTTGGACTATAGAAGATGTTAATATTTAATGTGTATTTTAATTATCAACTTTTTAAATAATTCTATCAATTACCTTTTTTTAAACTTTTCGAAAAGTGACATTCAAGATTTTTCGGAAAACTCTCCCATAATCTTTTACGATATTGTAAGCTAATTCAATTTATCCGAAATTCGATATCATACCAAGAATTATCGGGTATGATTATCACACGTAATATATTTTTTTCTTATTTGAGTTACATATCCGACAGGTCTTTGATTAATTAATTTATATTTGTCTTATCTTTTGACTTCGAATCATCACTGAACTATCAGATTTCTTAATAACAGTGTATCCAATTAAAAATGAAGACATTGTGCAACGCATAAACAAAAGACAGCATTTTTAGATTCTGTGATGTACAACCCTTGGCATTTTTTCGAAGTTCACTTGGCCCTCACAACCATTTTTCGCGTCATGCTTCCTTGTGTTTTTATGCAAATTTCGATCGACTCTGTTGACAACCGTTAATTTGCATTGTTCGCAATTAGTCAATAATTGTCATTCTAATTTGTATTCTGCAACTTTTGTGAAACTCTTACGAGCGTTTTTACGACACACCTATTTATATATCTTCAGGTTCAGTTTTAATTAGCGTGGGTCAACATCGCACATTTTTTAGCACATATCAAAGAAATTCATATTTTGCATAAACAAGATATTTTTCAATCGTGAAATTTAAAATCCTACCATGTTGTATTCTTAACAAAAATCAATGAAAGCTTATCCGATTTTGGCTAGCGTCTTCTCATTTTATACTCAAATCATGGCACTCCTTATATTCTCCATGACGCCAACATCAAATACTCTTCTTTCGATTTTAAATAATTTCTTAAAAGCGAAATCCTTGAGATTGCTAATGACTCGAATTTTGATTACGTATGCAAGCGCATGCCTGACGACAACGCCGAACACAACTTTACCGAGCTGCGTCTTTGGAAACATGGGATCACATGACCAGTGGGATCACATGACTTAAAACATTAAATCACCGCCAATACACATATTGACGAAATGACGAAAGTCATACACAAATCATTAGCGACGCGAATCATCGTCGCAATCGAAAGCGTTCTCAGGGTCAAGGGACCCAATCGTCTTTGCGGTCTTTTCTATTTTTTGCTGCTACTCGTTTAAACCATTGACAACGCCGGTCATGTGAGCATTGTCTTTCGCATACACACCTATAACCTTTTCTCAAGGCAGAAGCGGTCGGCGTCTTGTATCGTTGTCAACGGTATTAAGCTGACGACAACGTCAGAAAGCCACAACCTTTTCGCCACCTTTAAAGTGGTTGCGCGTCAACCCGTCAGCAACTTGACCACATGCTGTGCGTGTCTTACGTTAAAAGAAAATGCTCGCGATTTTTCTTGTGACAATGTGTTTCGAATGAATTTTGATCGCATACGA
>LQRL01133499.1:0-18024 GCA_001703475.1 Hydroides elegans | reverse complement strand
TGGGTATTTTGTCTTCGAAATTTTTCGCTTGTATAGTTTTTTGGCACCTGCCTATCTCTATGCCAAGCATGTTTATTGTTTCTCTTTCTATTTGCATGTTCAAAATATTTGTATCTTTTGTACGCCATGGGCCTAGAAAGAATAGGATAGATTTGTCTGCATAAAGTTTAAGTCCGGAGTGTAACGTGAACCCTTTTATACAGTCTATCAAAGTATAGATTGATTTAAAATTGTTCAGAAAGCACGAACAGTCGTCAGCGAATTGTTTTATCTTATGTTCGTTTTCGCCTATATAGAGTCCATTTATATCACTTCTATTTCTGATTCGATTTCCCATTATTTCTACAGATAGAATAAACAATAGGCATGAGAGAGGGCACCCCTGCCGAACCCCTCTTTCTAATTCAAACCATTTTGTAGTAAACCCATTGGGGAAAGCTGGTCGCTGTCATAGGAAGGATTGCATGTAAAATGATGATACATGTATGTGACAATAATGTCTCTATATTAAACTCATTAAAGCGTTTGGATAGATTATAAGCTAAACCCCGCAGATAAAATTTGATAACAATTCGTTTGTGATAGACATTGTGTTTATTGTTTTGAGTCGATGCTCTTAAACATCAAATTGGTTCACTTATTTCATTTCCCTTGAACATAAAATAATATGAAAATAATAAATACTGTAAAAAAATAAGGGTTCGAAATAAGCAGAACACGTTTAATAGCGATCCATATGTTTTTGCTTGCAATCCTCCAATTGATTTTCGCTTATATGCGTCCTTTATATATTGCTTACGTTGTGATTTACGTCAAAATCAAGCTAAGTGCAATTTTACGGTTATGTGAACATCGCTCCTTTTGAGACATAAATTGACATTATTCGATCGTAAAGTGAGAGTGACTTGAGCTAATTAATAGAGTTTCATATGGAGACAAGGACTCTATATAATGTAAATATGAGATGCGCTTATATGTAGGTTTTTCTCAAAATAATTCAACATTAAATCTTCATTTAATATATCGAAAGCAACTGAAGCATCATGTAGGCCAAGGCTAACCACGCGAGTTCACATACGTCGAGAGGACGTTCTTATTTGGACCATTAGATGACTTTTCCGGATGCGGGATTTCTTTGCGGACATTGTGCCTTCGTTGCGACGAAGTAGGACGCAAGAATATATTTTATCCGACAACGTTACGTGACTGACCGTCCGAAAATCGCTCATATGGGCAAGACCTGAACGTACCTTCGATGCAACACCCAAAAAAGACATCTAAATTAAACCATGATAACAAGTTTTGTTGTTGACACATGCAAATGTCTAAGCACAGCTTAGTAAAACCTGGCAAATTTAATCAGTTGTTTCACTTGATGTGACTAAAGCTGTATTTATAAGAATTTACTGGCAAAAACACAATCTAATATAAGATTCGTGTTTCGCCTAGCCGCCCCTGTTGTCTATTGCAATCGAAGTCTACAAAAAGTGAAGAACAAAATGGATTTTTGTCCACTTTGCGTCGGTATGGGGTGAAATGGAGAGGACTGGTTTTGAGTCAGGCTAGACCTATGATTTAAGCTTATTACTACTATTAAGGAAATCGATGCAAAGATGATTTCATCAATAATGTTTTTACATTGACACCTTTGATCACAGTTATCTGACAATTTCGACTCATCTGCCGTTTGATGAGTAATAACAAACACAATGAATTGTTTTAAATGAAGGCCTTAAAAAATCCGGGTTAATAGTGAATTTGCGCTTAGGATAATTAATATGAGGTACATTCAATGCAGCATGAAATTGCTCTTGAAAATGAAATCAGATTGTTAGAATAATCGAATTTATGTAATATATAAGAAACATTTTGTAAAAGAGCCCAGTTTCAATCTTTCGATAAATCAAATAATGTTACTTCAAATATCCGCTAAAAGCGCGTTTACGCAAACAAAAAAGCCCGAAAATAAAAGCTCGAAATTCAAAAGCTCGATAGCCACTTTTATATCATAACCATAACAATTTATCCCTTCTGTTCACTCAAAAAGTCGGCTTTTCGGCTTTATTGTCAAGCTTTAGTGCGTGAACGCGCCTTTATATGTTGTAGATATATACTGATTATTTCCAAGAACATTTGATGCGACATTCCTTCCTTCCACAGAAATATTCAACAGAAATCACCACAATGTTGCTGATCACTTATGGTCACTAGGGATCAATGACCTTTAGTAGAGATGCCCCGATGTTAGCGCAATCAGGAAATGCATGATTGGGCGCGCTTATACAAATGAGCGGTCAAGACATTATCAGGAATTAGTTAGATCTTGGTTATAAACAAACTAGTATGAATTGCTAAAACAATATAATACATGGCAAAAAAATAATTGATTTGTTTCAAAGATAGTTAAAACCTATTAACCTGAATCAAATATAATTGCTGCATGAACATAAGGGACTGTATCATTTAAAAAAAAATGATTTTGTTTCAAAGATAGTTAGTTACCTACTGGGCATTGTTACGATTTTTTATAGTAACCATAATCCGTATGGCTAAAAGACGGGATTACTTACAAGAGCGCATTTCACTAATACGAAGGATAACCCTATGATGCTTAAGTTGAAATTCCGAATTCTGAATGGGTGAATGCATCAGCAATTAGAATGAGTTAATGCATGTTAATGAGTTATAAATTAAAGATAGCACAAACAATGTAGAATTATGAAACATATTTCAGTAAAGGCTTCATCGAAAAGGATTCTTCGAACAGTCAACAAAAACACGTTTGGTATCTGATATTGCAAAAAGAGTCAACCCATTGACAATGCATTCTGTGGGCTTATCGAACAACACATGGAATTTATCGTGCATTATATATCTTCCCATATCGCTCCGAGCTTCTATTAAACCATAGCTTACTCTTAATATGTTTACTGTCGGTTTCATATTGCATCGCTTCAGGTAACGCATTCCAAACATGCAAGTGAACATATTGCTTCAGGGTTTCCGTAATTAAATGCTTAGCCAGACTAAACGTGCATATGTTCAGAAGGGCAGACGGCCTTGTGTACTTAATTTGTGTTATTGTTGGGAATTTGAGTTGATTTCAAAGTTGAAAGTTATGGTTTCTTACCCTTCATTCCAAATACTCAATGCGTATATTGACCACATTTTAACTCATATTATGTGAGTATAACTTGGTGCTAATAAATCTGGAACTTACTCACGTGTATGCGAACATTCCCCCTACAGCACTTAAAACCCCATGCCGAAAACATATTTCGTTTAATGAAGGGCACCCCACGACATACTTTTCAAAAAGTTGTAAAAACAACTTAAAACAACATTACGATAACGAAGAACCACAAAACAATTGCTTTTGAACATTTAATTTTTGCAAAAAGGTGTTCCTTTTTTCCAAGCCAGCTGGGCTGTTCCTCACTTTCTAGCCAGCTTGGAGCAAAAAAGGAACACCTTTTGCGAAAGTTGAAATGTTCAATATAACCAAATTACGTATCACATCTTACAAACTACAGTTTATCATACAATTGCAAGCAAGTTTAAACAATTTCGAAATAATTATTATCTTTACTTATTGTGAAAATTAAGAAATTATCAAAAAAGGTGTTCCTCAAATTGTTCAAATCTCCAAGCTAGAATCAATTTTGTCAAAATTTCCAAGCCAGCTGGAAATTGGTGGGGAACAGCTTTTTTGGGGAACAGCTCGTGGGGTGCTCTTCTTTAATGTGTAGATGAACGTATAATGCTAATGTTGTAGCTCCTGAAATTAATTTCATCAAAGCGCCTTTCATGTAGATTCTATAGAGTTTTACAAATTACATGAATTTGATAACAATTTACCAATCTGCTCTGATTTCTTCCCGGGATAAAAAAAAATAAAATAAAAAACAAAACAAGGAAAACTCATGAATTGTGATTTTGTATGGGTGCACAATGAATGTTTCCATGGAATATCTGAACACGTGACTAAGATAAAAATCAATGGTGATGTGTGTTTTATACATTTCCATGGATATCACACAGGAAATTTATGTTTTATTTCATAAAAACCTATTATAGCATTACCAAAAAATTGCCCAACAATGTTTATCAATAAAATAATGACGAAACGTAAAGATAATGACGTCACTTCTACCGCCATTAATCGCAAGATTGTTTCCTTCGATCACGGATTTAATTAACAGCTATGGAATAACAGGCCGAGAGATAATCAAGCTACTAAAACAAATGATTTCGGGTTTCTGTTATCAGTTATCTAATAGGTCAGAGTATGTTTTTTTGTTTATGAATGAAAAACTCAAACAAATAATATTTTTATACATATCTGTTTTTTTTTCTTCAATATCTTGTTTGATAATATTATTAGATTTAAGTGAAATCTTCACGAAATCTAAGAAGGTATACAGGGAATGGTTGTTAAATCACCTATCAACATTTAAAAAAAAAACTTTTTTTTGTTTATGCATTAAAGGCTAAGATAAATGATATTTTTTACATATCGGTTTTTTTCTCCAATGGTGTACGTTTATATATTTTAACATGTTATATTAAGTTTCCAACTATATATTAATGACCCTTAATCGTGCATTCCTAGATGAATTGAGAGTTATTCAAGTCACCATTTTTAACTACAGTCTTTTACATTAGGGTTCCAGGTTGGCCATGTAATAATAAAGCATTGAGCGTATGTTACCTTGATAGTTTCGATGCGCCGATATACCAGTTTCAAAGCATAATTTAGGCCCCGACGTAACATGAACGTCCTTCTAACGTCCGATGTGGCGACGTTACAATAACGTAGTTCTTACAAACCGTACAGTTAAACACAAGGAAAACTACATTGAACTATTTGCCCAAATTAGTATGTCATTTTGACGTTGCTTAATTACCGTCTTGCCAAGCTTGCACACTCTCTATTTTAGGTACTCCTAAGGCAATTGAAGGGCTCCGTGCAACAATATGTTAAGTCTGAAATTGACGTTTTGAGTAATGGGACATTGAATGCTTTTACATTGGTCCTTTTAATAAGGATTGTCAAGTGGCCAAACGACGAAATAATTATGATCGCATTGATTTTATAGCTTTATTCAAATATATATCATGAATCTATGAAAATGTGGCATTTTGCAAATCATTTTAGCGAAATATGTTAAGTCGACTTAACACATTGTTGCACGGAGCCCTTCAATTGCCACATTGATCAAGGAATTTTCTTTTTCTTTTTCCTTTTAAAAACCTTCAACCGAACGTTTAGCTAGTGTAGATGGGAATTTTACATATGTCCATTTGGTTTGAAGGGTGGTTTGTAGGTAGGTTTAAGGATGGTTTGAAACATGGCTTAAATGTGACCTAAAAATATATTAATGCCATTAGAACCACGACCTTTACTGGTTTGAATCCACTCGGCAATACGTCCACGGACGTTGAGCGGACGCCCTACTATGGGCCCGTATGAAAAATTTCCGGACGTCCTTATTCGTCGCGGACGTAGAAAAGACGTAACATCGACGTTGCGTCCGCGTCGGACGAACGAATTACGTTCTACGAACGCCGGGACATAAAATGATGTCCGGAAACTTTTATATAAACCAAAAGTAGGTCGTCCTCTCAACGTCCTACTGCGACGAACTATGGACGACCCTTTTCGAGTGGGTTTAAGCCAGGTTTGAAGGTTAGTTTGATCAATATGGACACATCATAATAGATCTTACCTGTACTCGACGTCCTCATCTTCATCTTCGTCCCCGATATCAAAATGCACATAAGGCACTCTTGGCGGAATAATGCCATTCATTGCGTATATATTAAACTGAAATTATTATACTTTTTGTGTGTAAATGTCCGTAAGAAGAACTTAAAATTACATGTTTATCATTTGTTTCAACGTCAATGTTATCAGTTTTTTTTTAAAGATTTCACTTTGATTATTTACTAATCTACTGACCAATTGCAATCAAAGCAAAAACATGAATTGCAATTACGTTAAAGTATCCTTCTCATGGTATAACTCTCGGTTTCGTTTTTATGTCACTGAACTCCATGGTATGTCGATTCAAATCACTTCTGTTTCACTTTCCCATTAAGCAAATTACGATATCAAGTGTATTGATAGAACAACTAGGGTTATTTTTAAAGTGCTGAAATCCTGATTTTTGAACAACTTCCTCTTCAACCTTTCAATTTATCTAGAATGATGTTCAAATATATTGATTTTTCATGTCATTATTCCTCAAATACATCGTATACAGTCTATTTGAACAGATTACAATCACTTAATAAAATGTAAATATTTGGCATCTCCATTAAAAAGGGCGCCTTTTGGCGCGAAAACAGTAATTTTTGCGTAATTGCGAATCAATAGTCTACTGTTCTGTTTCATTTCCATCAAATTAGTTTTATTGTGTTTAGTCTTTTCATCGAGCAAGATTTACAAAGATGCGGAATAAATTGGATGCAATAACATACAATGTAAAAAGTCGAGTTTAGAGCAAGTGCTGCTTGAGCGAACTGATTTATGTTCAATTCCCAGGTGTCACTTTGTGAAAAGGAATTCTCCAGACCTGGAATAATTACACAAGATTTAGTTATGGTGTATCCCATTCTGTTTGGCTCGCTTGTGCTCTTTTGCTGTGATAAAATCGCGGTTATGGAAGTTGATAAATGCTATGTGTTATATCTTATATATCATATGCAAGTGTGATGATATTTCGTTTACTTAACATCTTGTAATATATCTGAAATCACATATGGAAGTAATGATCACTTTTGTTTTAAAATACAAAAATCAGTTCAATTAAACCTGACTGTTGATGTTGTGTTTCAAAAGTTTTGCTATTACGCAAATAAACCTTTTCTTAATGATTTCTTCGTCTCCAGCTAGATTTATAATCCTAGCATATTTCGATATTCAGAACAATTTCATTTAACATGATCTTGTTTTACTTAGTATGTTTATCCTCAAACTATATTAATTCCATCTACGATAGCCACACTCATGCATGTTTATGTTCCCTTTCATTACGTTGCATGCTAATCATAATCAAGACTCCATTTCAGTAAAATGCATAAAAACACCATTTCGCAAACGACCTACATACTACTAGTAGCAAGGTATCCGTGCGCTACCGTTTATCCGTATCATAATTGCAATAAATAAGTGACCCCGATGCGCGCCACTATTTGGAAAAGGTAATCTCTTGTGTCCAAAGGGGGATTCATTAATTCAACCATGCGTTCCATATACATTAGCAGTCTGTCCAAAATGTCACGTTGAGTCAACGCTTTGTCACACGCAAGGCTTGACCAACAGTGAAAATAGGAGGATAGACGGACACCCCGCGTTCAATTAAAATCAGAGACACAATGGACAATTGGATAGTGTGATAAATATGATTATTCCAGGGTATTGTCGATAGATTCCAAGGCCTGTAAGTTTTGGGTCTAAAAATCAGATGGACTTGATTTAATAATCCATGGCTATTTTTCGCGATGGGATATCTTTCATTGCATCTACGAATTTTAATTAGCCGTTATATGGCCACTTATGATATGATTTTGTTTTTGCAATTTTAATATTCCAAGCTTTTATTGATACTTTTTCTCGTTTTTTTTACTCCATTATATGAGCAAAGAATACTTTTGTCAACGATATTATTATTCACTTGTTAAACTAATCTAAACATTTACTCCATTATAATTGTCTTATAAACTCTTTTTCTTATAGTTTGCTATCATTAAACCTATCATTTATCCATTCAAGTAAGTAAGAATCATCACTTTTGTTCATGTCTGTCGATTAATTGTGCGGAAATGACTTTTTCTTTTTATAATTTCCTTCCTAATTGCGTAGTTTTACACTGGATCACAACTCATTTGAGGATTTGTTATCATTATTACATTACCAAAGTATTGAAGTAACCATATCAAATGTTGATCTCCCACATTTATTTAAAAAAAAAAGGAAGATTATCAAGAGAGGGGGGTTGAGTTGGGATCAAGATGATGGTGGGAAAGAAATTGCCATAAATTGGATGTCGCATGCCTCCGTGAGCAGAATTGATCATCAATGGTTGCCAGAAAGTGATACGACCCAAAGGTGGTTAAACTTGATTTTCATATCAAACAAAATATAAAGTATAGGTTAGTTTTACTATGAACCATTGTTCTATGTTTGTTTATCTCGATCATATTTCTTGCCTAAACACAGTCTTTTGTAGATACATGAATGGTCGGACCAATTTTTAAAATAAAAAGTGGTTTGCAAGCTGAATTTGTATAGCTTTATCAAAACCTTTGCCAACCTCCATGTCTTAAGAGTATAAGTCAAATATATTTTCTTGAATTATTAGAACTTCTATGGGCATGGTTGGAACAATAGCGAATAATACATACCTGAAATATGCAACTGGATAATGCATCAACAAATTCGTTCCAGGGTACGCTGGTGGCGGAATCCAATACATTTCCAAAATTTATCTTTTTTGAGCATATATATATATAATAAAAATAATACTACTTTCAAGTCGTTCTGTTCACCTTTGTCTTATCTATGGATTTCATTCTTATATTTATATAGAGTTATAGTTGAATGAGTAATGTAGAAGGGAACCACCCAGAAACCAGGAAACGATCATGTTTTAATTACTAATATTGTGTTTTACTCTGATTACCAGGCTCATTCATGTACTATAAGGACATGCATTATACCCCAAAAGATTCAATAAGTGCATCTAGTGGGATAAATGCAAATGAAAACTCGAATGTCAGTCTTAAAATTAACATTCGACATTGGTATTCCACGTTTAATAATATGTTTCAATAAATTCATATTTCTATATAGTTAGTTTTTTTTTTCAATATTCAATAACTTAGACAAAGGTTTTGGTCAGAGAAAAAAAAAACAATGAACATTGTTTTAAAACAATAAATAGCAACATAAAACCTAACATGCAGAAAACCCATCCACATATCTTCAGACAGAACTACAACTGGACCTTCCATGAAACGCAAAGAAAACCTTGATCCCACCAGATATGAACTTGAATAACATTAAAAAGTCCAAATATTTTCTTATGACGGAGCAACTTAACTCTAGTGGCTCAGATTCATCATGCAAAAAGGCGCACCCAAAATGTTAATTACAAATTCTTGTTACTACTTTTTTCCCGATGGATTTAAGATGAAAAATAAGTTTTAAAAAGAATAATTATTTATCATGTGCTATCATTTAAAACTTTACAGAAACAACTGCTTCCCGGTTTCAAACCCTTGGTTCTGTTCAAAAATTTGTTTCCCTAAATTATAATTTAAAAAAAGGAACGCTCTCATTGTATTCATTAGTCTCCGAAAGTGATGCACTTTATTAGTACAAGACGTACGTACTACACGGACTTATAATCTCTTACAACATTATAAACAAACTCAGATTCACTAGTCTTCTCATAACAAACTCATAACAAGTGCGGTACAGTTATTGAGTAATCGCCGTTTCGGAAAGCGAACCCTTAATGTTTTTATTCAAAGTAGGCCCAAGTAACATGGAGAAGGGTGATGACGGTTCATTTTGATTTTGGCATACCAATGTTTCGAAATCGTCTTAGAGAGTATATGAACATTGCATGATGTGGGTGTTCAATTATATCACATCATTGGTGCTCCAGAGGATGGGGGATAACTTTATATAACATCTAAGATAGTCGCCACGTTTTAATCACGTGAATTGACGTCCAAACAATAAAACGCAACAAATGATTACGCCGAACGAGCAGTACAACGTCATGTGACATTGCACTTAGTAAGTTACCTGAAACAGCACAGTGCCGTTTTATTAATCGTGTAGAACATAAGACAGATCGAGTTAATAACATTATAGCATTTTGTGATTAATATCTCCTAGACAAACCCAGCTTGGTTTGTAGTTTGTAAGGGTTTTGTGAAGCACTCCGCTTCTTTGTCAGTATTGCGGAAAGGGATCAGTAACACCAACTCATACCATACCATTTTTTATATAATTAAGACCAAGTATGATACAGCACTAATAATTCCATCAATATTTATTGCGACATAAATACACTTATCTCTTGATAACTGCTCTATTTCAGGGAAATACCAAACATATTCGTCGAAATATATTCTGGAGCACGATGACTTGATGGAACCATAAACTAGTATTGTTACGGAAGTACAATTGTTGTGATATGTTATCCAACAAAAATTTCACTTGCAAGGAGTAACCTGTTTGGATCATTCAATCTTCATTAGCAAGAGGAACGAGGGGGTCGCGGTGCCAAATTAGCAGCACCGGAATAGACCCGATCAAGAGACCAATGATATGGTTTATACATTAATTTTTTTTGCAGCATACAATGTATGTATTAGTATAGCGTATGTATAGGATAAGTATATATGTTTCAGCTTATTTTTGTATTCTCAGAGAAAACCCACCCTAACATATATATATAATTGTTCAAATTAATTCCACAGTAACTTCAGCTTTAAGTTAAACTATTGTTTCCTGCTTTTACCTTATGTATGATCAAATTTGTTAGATCAACAATAACCATTCGTTGAAACTAAAGTTGAGAATAATTTGAATATGAATGCTTTCCAGTTCTTTAAACTAGATATCTTTTGTGGCGATTAGATGAGAGCGTTAATATGATGTCTGATGAAATAATGATAGAGGTATTAAATCCTATGAGAAACAGTAAAAAACAACGTCATTTTGGGGAAATTCCGGGAAATGTTATTTTGGGAAAACTTAAAATCCCTTTTGACGTTGACTGATGCTTCTTTCGTTTTCGTTTTCTGCAGTTTTCATGTAACAACAAGGCCATTAATCAAGAATGGATTTAAGGTCGCAATTTACATTTATACGACAGATTCGCGACTGTGCATAAGTGTATCCGTGTTCTAATGGTGCGTGGGTCTAATTAGAATATGATATAGGATCCGTTATAAACAGCCATATTTTGTATAAATTAAAACATCAATGACATCAGATAGATCTACCTAGCAAAAGTATAATCGAAAATAATCGAAAATCATACATGGAGGTGATCTCGAGGCGTTGACACTCACCGTGAGACTGAGATGGGAATAGACGTTTGCTTTTCAAGCATTAAAACTATAATTAAACTGAGTCCTATCCGGAAGAGTCGCGATTCATCCTAAATTTTAGATAACGCCTACGTTTCAAGGTTTCTTTCTCTGGGTTTCGAGCATAAAATGTCGCATCGAAATTTGTAACATAACATGTCAAAGTTTCGAAGATGTGGCAGATATTAACCCTTGTGCTGTATTGACCATATTCTGAATCTGAATTTCTCTAATTTTGGAATGTTTCCCTGTGAAAAAGTTTTACATTCCATATATTACTTTCAGTTTCTTACTCTTTGAACAAGGAGGTTGAACTATACCCCTGCCACCCATGAACATTGCGACATTGCGTGCCGAACAGCAACACAGTTATGTGTCTAAATGTATTGTTCCCGCAAGCCTTTCCATACTATACAGTTAATCTTGGTAAATTAGTTTCTATGGCACATAACAGCTATTTCACTTCATATCAAACATCTTTTGAATCAAGCTGGTAAATGTTGTTTCTCATGAGTTATAAAAACGCTGTGGTTATTATAAAATCAATTCGTAAGGGTAAACTTTGACTATACTTGCAAACATTGATAGAACTAGTAACCGTTCGACGATGTAACGCGTACTATTAGCAATAGTCTTTTAGTTGGAAGTGGAATGAAGAAGCAAAGCCATATAACGACTGTTTAGGTAATGGCGACTCCCGGAGAAAGTGGTCATCAGGGGAAGCAAATGCCTGACGTGTCCAGAATACACGTCATATGAAGGTTCTTATCACGTTAACGGACGTAAACACGTGAAAATGACGTCCTGAAGACGTACCTTGACAAAAGGGATGACGATAGTGATCCATTGATAAAAGGCCGTTGTTAACACATATATTAGTCAATGCATGACGTTTACGTTTACGTTCGAAATTAAATACAAAACATATTGATATTGTTTACGTTTACCTGGCAGGTATATGTCGCACTTTCTTCCAGAAATCGTTTGAAATCCTTCGATATTGAATGCGCGGATAGGGAGGAAAATAAGATACAGTCCTTAACCTGAACATATACTACATGTATAGTACGTGTATGTATGTATGTATGTACGTGACGTTATTACCTGCGGGGTTTATGCCGTACTTTCTTCCAAAAGTCATCTTCCGTCTGTTCGGTGTCAATCAAAGGAAGACGTATCCGTTCGCCATCGGCAACGTTCAGTGTCCGATGCATGAAAAGTAGATAGCGTTCAAACCGTGAACTAACTATATTTTGAAGATGGTGTCCTCTATATCATCACGGTTCCTATTTAGTCGTATCCGTTGGTCATCGGCAACGTTCAGTGTCCGATGCATGAAAAGTAAGTAGCGCTTTACCCGTAAACTAACTATATTGTGATTAAGAATGGTTTATATCATCACTGTATAAATTTAGATCAAGGTCATGTCCCCTTTAAGAATCGCTTAGGGTATGAAAATAACAGTGTAAAATATCCAAAACGTCAATTCTAAGGGTATATTCTTATATACTTATACTCGTAATTGAATAATAAATCCACCTTCAAAAACCCTTCCATGTACGCTATAGCGTTTTATGACGTTGTGTAGCTATGTTGCATCATTGGCAACTGATACAGATTTAGCATTTTTTTTACATAATTCTAAAACATTCTCAGTTTGACCAGAAATCGTTAATTTAGCGAATTTCTATTATTACACCCTTCTGCTTAATTAGTTAATGTGACATCGTTTCCGTCAAACATCGTCACACATTGCATTTATCCTTAGCCTCTGTCACTTTTCATTATATCCATTCTTTTCATTATCCATGCTCTTGCTCAATATTTACTCACAACAGCCTTAACGAGTACATATCCTATCTATATCCAGTTTTGCAAATGTTTTTTATAATATATTTTTAATTTTTATTTATTTCTGCAGCTTTTCTGCTTTTGTTTAAAACCAATTATACCATTCCAATGCGGGACTTTTTTTCTCATTTTTTTTTCTCTCTTTAGCACTGTTGATACTACTCATTACCAGGTGATCTACTTCTTCCTTATCTCTCACCAACAGTGTTGGCGATTTAGAACTGGATGTTCAATAAAATGCGATTTTCCCAATGAGTGCTGGCTACTCGAATACACAGTATCAAAAATGGCTCAGATCTTTGACAAATCCTCCGATTAAATATAGAGAAAAAAATCGATATATTCAGTTGAGTTTCAAATGTTGTTTGATTTTAAAAGCTGACCACCTTTAGATGAGTAACTGCCATGGTTGATTTTAACATTTTTATTATTTAAATACGTACTTTCAATATCACTATTTTTGCAAAGTAATGTTCATTACCTAAATTATTCAATAATAATAATAATAATAATAATGATATAATTATCCCGTGTCACTTTTTTATTTCGTCTCACATAATCTTCTTATTTTTTAAACAATTTTGGTGCGCGCGCAAAAAAACTTTTTTTTTTCCTGGAACTACTTTTTCCCTTTCTTTCTCCCCATATTTTGCCTTGGCCTCCTTTTTACTCTCTTTCCCCTATCGAATCAGGATATGCCCACACTATTTGTTTCATTAATGTCACACTGACTCTTGAATTTTTCGGCCGCGGTTCCAGCAACACGTATGTCTACACAACACTTATGGTAAATGCTTTATAGCCAACGCCTTAATGTGCCATTTGCGACCAGATGCTTTGATAGAATTCATTGCAATTTTGCGTCTTTTGTGTAACGGTGTGGTGGGACATACATGTAGCTAGGGAAAAGGACCTGTATATGTGTTGCTTAATATGCATTGAGATGACTTCCGTGCATATAGATAATAACATAACATATGTTACTTGAAAACAGTAAAACGTCACTCCATATTCATCTGATTATTTTCCGTTTTAGAAAATCTTCATTCATTATTTATGATGTTATAATTTTGTTTTACTCTTTATCTCTCAGATAAATAATTCATGATATTTTTAGTGGATGGCATGAGTAGGGTCATATTGGACACATCTCATTCCGAGCATGTTTAATTTGATTGTTTTCACGCACTAGTTTATGTATGGAAGCTTCAATAGCTTCCTCAACTTTCTTTTGAATAATATATCAATATGAGTAGGATGGTGATGTTGGAAGATAGGGATGCACACCATCGTCAAATAAAATGTGTAAATATCAACAAGTCACTTTAAATAGTTACTTAACTTTTGTAACTACCTCACTTTGGTTAAATAATTGCTACACCGCAATAATATTTAAATCATGTGCTTATACAGCTCCAAATTAAGCAGTGTACTCATGATATATCATCGCATTTCATTTCAGCAAAGCAATATTCTACCAGCAAACTAAATGATACCACCTATACCTTCTCAAAATCAAATATATGCAATACATACATAGATATTCAATCAATCAGCTTAAATTCTCATTTATCATCTGTTGCCGATTTTGTTTTCACTCTTAAACACTATTTAGCAACGATGAAACCACTTGAGCTCTTATTGAAAAATGATGAATTTGAAAAATCACTAATAACATAGTTCCAGCTTGTCAGGAAATTAGAGCAAATAAATGAGTGTGATATTTTATAGCTGGTATGCAATATTGATATAAAATAGACATATCACTTTGACATATGGTTTTTGATAATATAATAAATTCTATATATTTTTTGTCAGACTTAAGAATTTTCTTCTGTGTTACTTTTCGTCGTACCATTTGTTAACTCCGAATCAATTAATCAAACTAACCTTCAAACCTAGCTTCAAACCAACTAGGATCATTGCTTCAGTTATACCAAATATGAGGTTGGTTTAAATGCCCTTCAAACTAACATCAAACCGCCATTAAACACACCTTCAAACCAAGTTTGTTTGCATTAGTCGGAGGACCCTTTAAACCAATCTTCAAACCATCATATATACGACCTTCAAACCAATATTAAATTAACATTATTGGGATCACCCTCAAACTACTCCCCGATCCCTATCCCCGAATCCGAAGCAAGATACCCATTTTATCACATTGATTTCAATAAAACATGCAACGACGATATAAACCAAGCCCCGAAAGCGACAAACGATGAATGAGTCTTTTGATCCTGTAATGTTTTACAATCATTTATTATGGGGGCACCTCTTTGCTATTATCACCTCGTGTTCATTTCAAACCATTTTCCCATAGTAGGATGCCCCCGACAGACAGCCACCTGATTTAAATGAAATTCTCTTACAGTTGACCTAAGGCATTTCCGCATTATGGCATTATGGATTAAATGGGTTTGGATTTGGCTTCGTTTTCTGATTTGTCCTCGAATTATTAGATTCGAATGGGACGTTTTCAATATAAGGTCCGTTTACTGATTTTTGTATATTTCTTTTAAACTTGTCATGTTTTAATTATTCATTTATAATTCATATGTTGAACGGGCTAGATGTTATATACTATTTTGATAATGGAAAAACCACTTGATTTTAGAATTTGGAATGGAATGTATTTGAAGATAGCTCAATGTTCTAAGACATGCTTACATCTATTCGCACCAAAAGATGAACAGAGTTGAATTACCTAGATTCAAAGGAAAACGGGCACACTCCCCCTATTCTGTTAAGGCCATGTTGTTCGTTTGGAATCAAGAGCAAGAAAAAAATATCTTGTAGAGTTTGCAGAGTTTTCATACCCTATTTTATTGCTATGCAAACATTCCAAACAAGAGAGCTTCTCTGCATACATATGGCTTTACTTTTCTCTTAAGACGCCTTCCGTAATGTGTTCGCATCATTCCGTAACTTCAGCTGAAATCAATTACAATTTATTTTTTTCGCATGTTACACTTTTCTAGAAGATGCAATTTTAAACTGCTTCCTCCCTCTTTTATATTTTATTTTTTTAGCCGTGAAGAATCAATACCCGACAATCTTATTCTTACAATCAAACACTTTTCTCTTTTCAAATGAGTGTTTTGCTGCTTAAATAAATGCTGCCAGGTAGAAAAGGGTTTATTCAAAAACCTATACCGTAGGTTTTGCTAGTTGCCACAATACCGAGAAACGCTATGTTAGTTGACAAAATAATAGAAGAACAAAAGTAGATCTTTATACAATCTATTTCTTTCATTTGAGTAAGCAACGAAAAATTCATATGGCACCCTAACCTTTAGAATTCTAATGGTAATTGCAAATATACATTTTTCACACCTCTTACTCGGACCAATTTTAAACGACAACAATTGCGTTAAATTATGACAGAAAGAGTGAATTATATAGTTTCTCGCTTTTCTGTCTTTTTTGTTTTCTGAATGCATTGTAGAGATAATTCTTCATTTATTCGGACGACCTTTAAGGGCAGTTCATGGAATTTTGTATACTTGCCGCTCCACTGGGGAATAAAATTGTACGTTCATCTTGTCAAATAATGTCATGAATTCTGATCCTTTTGCTCTGTAATTTTGTTGATTTGGTCCCTTGTATGTGCCAAAATTAATATGCACCTTTCATCATTGAATTTCTTGTCATTTTCATCAATGGACTTTTGCTCGCTGTGTACTGAATTTTAGCCCGCTGAAATTTATTCTCGAGAGTATCTTTCCTGATATTATTTCCTCCATATATACATTTTATTATTTAGGGATCGAGGTTTTTTTGCTATTGCGTGTTCTTCAAAGTCGAATATACAACAGGGTCAATTTATTGTTATTTATTCATAACATTATTTTGTCTGCGGATAAAAATATCCCTGACCAAAGTGGTACCCTTGAACTAATACGAGGATATTTTGCGAATGACAAAAAAGCAAAAAAAAAAAACATTGTTAGATTCGAGATAGGTGTCAATGTATGTATCGTAATATGGGCAGTTATGAAATAAGAATCATTATACTCGCAAATATCCAGAGAGCAATATTGATGGAACATTGTTCTGACGTCGAAAAAATTTAACATTATAACCTACAAGGTAAACTATCCACCGACAACGTTATAGTTTCATCTACGCTGCATTGTGGCTTGATGTAACTGAGAGGAAGTCGTCATTTGATTAAAATACAGCGTCACATCACTGTCCGCGACGTTTACTAACATAAGGCTGCGTTCACGCAAACAAAGCTCGAAAATAATGCAAAAAAGTCCATATTTTGCGTGAACAGAAGGGATAAATTGCTATGTTTTTATACAGAGTTTACTGTTGAGCTTTCGGTTTTCTAGATTTTATTTTCGTTATTTTTTGAATTGCGTGAATGAGCCTGACGTTCAAAAAACAACGTCCACATAGCGTCTGACCATATGGGTATATTGCCAACCAAGGGGTGGTAGCACACATGGTAGGCACCATAAGCTGCTATTGACTCTGGTTTGCGCGGTTATGCAAATATACTTATGGTGGAAATAAATATGGGGTAAGTAATTGATGGTGAGTGTTTGGCGACATATTTTGCATGTTCTGACCATAAGGCGCAAACTCAATATTGAAAATAAAGAATTCATATCTATGTTATATAATTATTCCTGTTCGGTCATTGATATTTTGAGGAGTTTTGCGGAATATGTCACAAATGACACGTTCGTAAAGGCAATTGATTTATTGAAAAGAGATTAATGATGCAGTTGGATTTCCCGAAAAACGCACACGTTAAATTTTTAAATCGTGCCATACGTGTTAAACACGGGAACACATGATATCATGAATAATCAGACATACATGTATATTTATCGTTTATGTATAAATGCATGTTTGATGTTGTATTTGTAGCGGTATCCGGTCAAAAAGTCCCCGGACATAAAGTCCCCGGACATAATGTCCCCAAATTGGTCAACATAGGACATAAAGTCCCCAGACAAAATGTCAAATAAAATGTTTATTTCTCAATTATTTTTTGATATCACGATCAACTATCATGTAAGACTATATATCTTCAAATATGCA
>LQRL01133471.1:14944-25441 GCA_001703475.1 Hydroides elegans | reverse complement strand
CGTTTTTTTCACGTTTTTTCCGGGTTCGAAACATCGATTTTCACGTTTTTTTTACCCCTTTTCATCACGTTTTTTTTGTCAGAGTGTGCTGGCAACACTGTCTTTCTATGTCATTATCAATCTTGGTTCATGGAAAAGAATCAGGGGCAAAACAGGGAATAAAATCTGACTGGAGACTGGTCACCCTGACTATGGTAATTAAAATCGGATTTTGCCTTAATATAGCTCTTACTTTTGGATATAAATCAGTGGGTGCACTGAGAAAATCTCGGGCGCACTTTTTGAAAAGGAATGCGCCCGTGGGCGCAAGATTTTGTCTGGCCAAATGCATCCCTGAAGTTGTCTTTGATTTTGTCTTTGAATATTTCATGTATATTCAAGTCACGGTTCTTAAACTAACTTGATATTCTTTTGCAGTTAGTAAAAATATAGCCTATAACAAGCGACAAAGCGAAGAAAAATTTACCAAGTGCGACCTATTAAGAGTAATTATCTTCAAATGTGATGTTTACAGACAAAAATAGGCTTTTGATTAGGAAAACCGCTTGCTTTCCTAACAAAAGCTGTACTGTTAAAGAGCAGTGAAGCAAACATTTCCAGGGTATGGTGCTTAAAAGCGCTGTGTTACACAAAAAAACATATCGCTACTGTAAACATGAATTCAGGCCATTGGCCTTTCGATATAATATAGATAAAATTAAAGATATCATGTGCGTGCACAAATATTTTGATGGCCTCAGTCTTCCTTTCACCATTTCTTTTTATTTTGTAATCATAGTCATACCTTAGGTAACTACCCTGATAAAGCGATACATTTTGAATTTTTTTTTTTTTTTTCATATTTCAAGATACATTTGTTATTACCAGACACAATATCTAAACCTCAAAGACAAAACAGTTGAAACCTTGTAGTGCGTGGTATTATTGGGAACACATCTCTTGAATGGCCTTTACATTGAGTACTTGCACAGAAACCTTACATTGATTGACGTGAAAAGTAGTTCCGTGAACCACAGACTGCTATTTTTAGCAACTTGTGCCTGAGGTGATATGCGATACTGCAACAAAAACTGCCTGCCATTTATAATTTTGCTTTGTAATAAATCAATTATTTTTTTCAGGTGATTTTTTGGTTGCGAATGCAGTTGTTTTGATGCGACAAGTTTATATATGTCGTTAAAGTGTAATTTTGCAGCTGATCAACGTTTTCAAGAAATATTGACCGCTGATTTTTTACCCGTGTTTTATTAATTTTGATATTATGATTTTGAAGATGTATTATTTGTTGTTATTCCTTTTTGAATAGATTAATTAGCGGTTACGCCACATATTTAACAAGATGTCATTTTTGCCTTTGGAAATGTCATAAGCAATATTTGATTGCACCCTTTACCGACTTGCAATATTATCAGTGTGCATAAACCGAAGACTTAAACACCAAAGTCCATTAGCTTCTTTCACTTGAGTTAACTTCTATAATGGATATCAAATACTAACGAATAAAAACGGCATTCAATTTTCATGCACAATATGATTAAATAAAGTTTAAATATAGCCTAACATACAACCAAAATATACATAAAAAGAAAGAAAAATAAAAGATACATTTTCGATCTTTTTTCGGTAAAAGTTTGAGTTTGGTCTATGAACTCGCGCTTATTTTAAAAAATAAGCACTTAAATATATTTCAATCAATAGGAAGTGGTTATATTAACTTGATATAAAACAAAACAACGGTTGCTGCGGTCAGATCATATTTAAATGACTTATCTAATGCATCTTTTCCTATGATGCTTTATTGACCACCTCTGGTGTGTGCAGAGAGACGGACTCGCGCTTTTACGCCTCGCAAGTGGTGCTCGCCTTCGAGTACCTGCACTATCTGGATCTCGTTTATCGCGATCTTAAGCCCGAAAATATCCTCATCGACCATTTGGGCTACCTCAAAGTAAGTGGTCCCGGCTATATGGGGACTTGGTTATCGTAAGTGACTCCCCCCTACTGCTCCCGTTTGGAGACTGCGTTACCGTAAGTGAGACCCCTCGTCCCTTCCCCACAACGCCTTACCGGCTTCCCTTGTGTTAAGAGAGCAACCCACCTGTGCTTTGCCGTTATCCGTAAGTAATGTCTGTTCACATTGAACCGGTCCCTTGCGCCCCAACCCTTGCTTAGGTTTAAACCCACGATTAAGCACAGTGGAAACGTAAGTAGCGATATATAAGCCCGCAAGTAGTTTTACAACTTGTGTGAGATTTTCCCCTTTTGTAGCTAAGGCCATCTTGTAGCTAAGTTTTATCTTGTAGCCAAGGGTATCGTGCTATCACCGTTGTTGTGATTTGGATAAATGTATCTTTATGAGCACCGTATGCGAAAACGTCTTGTACATATCATGTGAAAGCATATTGCAAGTTCTTGCTCATTTCCAAGTGCAGAAGAAATTGTCAATAATTGCTTGTGACAATACATTATATAAGCTTTTATATAATAGGTTATATTTAGTCAAACATATTGGCATGCAGAAGACACTATTTGCACTTATGTATTTCTCAAATAATTATCAAAATATGCATTGTATGGATTAGCATAGTAATAGCTCAACCCAAAGCCAGAATCTTGACAACCAACTGTACCATATCTAGAACAAAAATGTTAATTGTATAAATGAACATATCGTATGTAATAACAGCTACAGTCTTTGCACTATATATAATATATTGCCGTACTTTGTGCCTTGGTTCGTGCACATGTATAAATTGTAAAGCCAATCTACATGTATGAATTATTAACAACAACAAAAACCTAAGCTTTCCATTAATAACCTCGTGTTACTTTTGACTTTTCTTGTTTCGAACGACTTCAGATTAAAACTTTCCCATACTCAGAACATATTCTTCCATCACTGGATTTCTATTTTGTCATCGGGTCAATTCACGTTTTATTGACTTGACTAAACGACGGATTAGTTCTGTTCTGTAAAAGGGCAATAGATAAGCACTTAGTGAATTGTGCCAAGACTAGGACCCTTCCAGCACTCTCTCCAGAGCATGTGTTGTCCTTTCTTTTTGCACCGAATCTCTTCTTTCCCTTTGTTTTTCAGGTCATATGGATGCATGCCTAGTTATGAAAGTCTTACCAGCTTCATCCGTTGGATAAATAATGAAATATTTAATATGTTTTATTTTATGATCATCTAAATATAATGTTTTCGGATTTAATGTTTCATTTGCAGAACACCCTAATATACGTGGTTTTCGCATCGGACCAACAAAATGGCTTTTAAAGAAATGCTTCTTATTCAATTGAATATGCAGTCACGCCAATTTTGTTTTTCGTCATATTATTTATGTGTGGTCATACATGAATTGTGAATTGAATTCACGTCAGTGCAAACATAATGAATATATAAATGTTTATGAACTCGAAGCATCACATGCGATGTTCAGCGTCCTTAGTTATTTGTATAATATGAATATTAAAAGCCAGAAAAAAACAGCTCGGTTTTTCAGCGCACTTTGACCTGCACGTGTGAATGTAAACCAATCCCCCTTCTGATAAAAACTGCATTATGGAAACACAGTTGCAACAGTCTAATCATGCTAGAAACACAATACAAATGACGTGTCTTAGCTCCCTAAATATCCTATGGTCAAATTACCATAACACTTTTACGTCTTTGTAAGTACTGCATAAAAAGACAGTTATAAACAAACGTTTCCACCATGGTGACAAATCACATTGTACTGACCGAAGCATGATTAGACTGTTGATTGACGACGTTTCAAGAGCCCCCCAAAATACCATTATAACTGCATTATGTGGCACTAACGTCTTGTTGTTTTATGTTCTCTCTCTCTTCAACCCCGCTTCTTCATTTTTTTTCAACCAACAGCGAACCTCACTCCCGCTTCTATGCCGCCCAGATCGTGCTCGCTTTCGAATACCTCCATTCCCTGGATCTCATTTATCGTGATTTAAAACCAGAAAATCTGCTTATCGATTCACATGGATATATCAAAGTAAGTAATACACGCGATGGTGACAAAATCTCGTGGTTTATCGCGAGACCAAGAGCACGTGTGTATTAAGTTATCGCCCGCACGTGGGTGATGACTGGACGCCATTGTTGTGTCAAGCATGTATGGGCCAATCCCCCTCTTTTTACTCTCTTTTCATAATTCTCCCAGTCGGTTTATATGTCATTTTATTTTAGGAGCTATTTTATATGAAATAATTGGAGCGGTGGAGAGCTGATTATTATACGTTTATTCCTCAATCATTATTTTCCATGTTCCCCTCCCGGTTCCATGTTTTGTAAATCATACCCCTATTTCCCTGTGGCATTGATTCTATGACGTCACGCTCACGTAAATACAAAAGCACTTTCGATCGTGTAGATATGCGATATTCGATGTGTATATTAAAGCAGTAAGGCTGTTTTCGGCATGCATTTTTGTGAAAACTAAACCAGCACATAGTTATGACATTTTTATTCAAAGAATGAAAATGTAAGATCGAAATACCAAATATAATAAGCCTTATCGTCTTTGATACGCAAAGATCGGATATTTCGCGAACACGACACATCCAAATAATTTGCATGCGAGCGTTCTATCAGCACCTCCATATAAGTTATAATATTAAGGCATAGCTACTTTTCATTTCAAATTTTGAATCGATGGGTTTTAATTGCCAACTGCAATCCCCTCTTATTCAAATGGAATGATTTCGGTGTTAATTTCGAATTAGTTGTATTTTATTTGATAAAATTCCGCGCAGCAGCCTTATGTCGTGTCATTATATTCTGTTGTGGTACATGTTGGACTTAGTTGATTGTGAGAGCAAACTGGGTGTTGAGTCGTGTTAATAACTGTATGGAGGTGGCTTGAGCTGTACAGTCTAGTTAGGGCGAAAACTTGGTTCACTTATCATGTGGGTTTTCAAAATAACAAACTGTAAAATATATAAAAACATCATTAAATTTATTGAAAATAATGAATTACAAAAAAAAACATATAAAAATAGTTTCGGTTTATAAATTTTGTATAAAATTTAAAAAAAAAAAACATTTTCTTTGTTTAACCTCTCTGAAAGTGAACTTAAGAGACCATAAATCGGGTTAGACAACCATAAATAGCCAAAAACAGCCTCAATGAGGGAAAGTTCAAACGTAAATTGCATGCCACGATGTTCCCAAAAATAAACAAGCCAATTAAGGATTTCAATTTTCCAAATAGATACGAGTAGCTACTGTGCGTTCGAAAACGAATACCAGCGATTTTTTGCGATTGTAAAAAAATGAAATGTCCTTTCGTTATAATTATCACTGAACTTTATATAACTTGTCTTGCTGCAATAACACTCAAATTTGCAAGAATCTACCTCTTTTCTAAATATGCACAATGTCGGCAATTAGACCCGATTTCGAGGCTGAAAACGGCTAAGTCCCCCATTCACTTTACATGGTGGACTTTCAGCACCGAAATCTGCTCCCATTCCCAACATGGGGCATATTTAGGAAAGAGGTGGATTCTTGCAAATTGGAGTGTAATTGCAGCAAGACAAGTTATATAAAGTTCAGTGATAATTATAACGAACGGACATTCCATTTTTTTACAATCGCAAAAATCGCTGGTATTCGTTTTCGAACGCACAATAATTTAGCGACATATAATGGAAGGCAGCAAGAAAACTGATAAAAATGCAATTTCTACAATGTAACACGGACATGCGTTTGAGCTTTATTTCGATCGAGGTTGTCTTCGGCTTAATCCAATGTTACGTATGTCTTTGTGTGAGCGGGACGCGTACATTAAAGCTGGTGTCGTCACGTAGGATTACAACATAGTACCACGTGGTGTCACCAAATACCAGGTGACGTCATCTAGGGCCACTAGTGTCACATGACACGATCGTTGTGCACGTGACACTAGGTGGCAAACACTTGCATGCATTACTGTGTCCATGTCCATCCATCCCCCCTCCCCTTCGAGAACCCTTTGGGCGTGGGTCAGTAGCACACTCATTGGCTCATTTAAAATTGCCATAGTCGATTGAGGCACAAAGTCAAGTTAAAAATCTGGTTTGTATGATTTTGACGATGATTTAGATATTGCCTATAAACGTTATATTAACTGCAAGCGTGAAAGAGTCTTGCATTTTGGCTAATCACTGTTATCAGAATGTTTAAATTCTGTGAGCTGAATTATTGATTCAGTCAGTTGCAATGATGTTGCTATTTATAGAAATGAGCAATTTGTGCGCCACTGATCTGTTATTTTCTTTCAGTGATGATTACCTTGGGAGCGAACAAAAAATCAATGCGCCCTCTTTTTACGCCACGACTGTTAAAGTGCGGATACAGTTAATGAGAAAAAAAAACACAAAATAAAGTTTAAGATTAAATTTGGGAATAAATTGAAGACTTAGTTTATCAAACTGGTTTGATAAAAATCATAAATGATATATATCAGATTAATATAAAAACTGTATCCTCACTTGAAAGATCG
This sequence comes from Hydroides elegans, assembly GCA_001703475.1. Classification (NCBI taxonomy): domain Eukaryota; kingdom Metazoa; phylum Annelida; class Polychaeta; order Sabellida; family Serpulidae; genus Hydroides; species Hydroides elegans. The sequence goes on along the minus strand of LQRL01133471.1, from coordinate 18,935 downwards.
TTTCCCCGAAGGTACAAGGTTTTTTTTCCATGTACACAATTTCACCCTCATACGTATCGCGAAGGGGCGTAGTATTATGTCTAGAAAAGCACACAATATTTGTCATATAAAACATAACACAAATTGACCACGACGCGTCGTTGCCTATACCCCTCTTCTAGTGAGCCACACTCGCGTTTCTACGCGGCGCAAATCGTGCTGGTGCTGGAGTATCTGCATCACTTGGAGATCATGTACCGCGATCTCAAACCCGAGAATCTGCTGCTCGATTCCGCCGGCTTCCTCAAGGTATCCTCCCGTCCCAACCTCAACCCTACTGTCCATCCCTTTCCCCTCTACAACCCGTCGTCTGGACCCGGTCATGAACCACAAGATTCGGCCGGCGGTTGGAGAGACAAAGAGGGCTGTGCTGTCTGGGACTGCTCGATTGATTGATACAATTAACCAGTTTTTCTGACCGTCAATCCTCCCCTCCCCAAATCCAACCTGTCGCAGACTTTTAATAGCTATAGTCGGTTTATAATGCTTAAAAACGTGTGGTGGCAACTCTGATCTGTGGAAAAATAGATCGTGACATTTAAAGAAGAACTGTATATTCTTTTTTGCGAATTTATCTATTTTTCACAAAATTGTTGAAAAGTATCATGTTTAACGAGTTCATAGGTTATTTAAGAGGAATATGAAACAATAAAAATGTATTAATAAGTATTAAAAACAGAGTTGCCACCCTCCACCGCTTATATTGACACCGGGATGCTTAGCACGCGAGCAGAATCCTACAGCCATTAACACGCATTTGTCGCTTCTCTAACTATATGCGCTTTAGAATAACCATTGCTAAAAAATACCTTACCCAAACATCATTACCAAGCTTTGTTATCCGGGATTTTTAGTTTGTAGCTACCGTGTGGCATTTGATAAAAGCTATTTCTAAAAAAAAAAAGTTAACCAGTCTTGTATCGCTATAATACGTTGATTGGGACATTTTTAGTTCGATTCTTAACGTTATTCATTACGTGATTGTGTGGAAGAAAAAAAAAACGTCTAAAATCAAAGTGAATAAGCAAAATTCAAACTTGTATTAAGCTACTGAACTACAAATCATTCATTGACGTTTAACTTGAGAATTAGTATATTTTTGTATTATTTCGTACCCCCACTCCCTCCCACCAAATGAAAAACGTTTAAAGACATTCATGTGTCTTATTATTGTCATAACGCAAAGTTTCCCGAGTATTGAAACGTTTTATTCCGCGAATTAAAAAATATCATTTGCGCATGCGTGCACGGTAGCATTCTGCTGCGTTCTGTGTTCATGTAGCCGCTGACTAAAGCATTCGGTTTTATTCACCACTTATACTCATTTTTATGTTTTCAGCTTTTAGTAGTATTACTTTAGTAGCCGCGTGTGATTATATGGGTTTATATGTGTGTTGTGTGAGATATATTTTGGTAAGTGGGTTTTTTGGGTACTCTGGCTTGGTGTATAATTTTTGCCTACCTTTCTTACTAGCTTTGTCATTTTTGCTTTCATTCTGGTACTGGTTTATGGATTTTTCGGTTATAGTAAATTAAACTTTTCTTTGAAATATCATCACGATGTATATCGGATATTTATTTATATGATCGTTGCTAAATTAGAAAGAAATACTCGTTCATTTTCTCTATTTTGGACCATTTAATTAAGCAGCTTCACAGTTGCTCACCTATTACTCTCTCCTAGCTTTTTGTAGTGTAAGAAAACGTCTTCTTAAACCGGTTTAGCAGCACAAATTGGCTCTGGAGTATCGTGACATTAATAGCATCTCGTAGGGTTGATAAGGGTTCAAACGGAACTTCTTGCCTTATGTTTATTGAGTAGTAAAAGGAATCCTTGATCATGGTGGATACCCCAGTCACTAGGCTAATGAATGGTGGGTCGTAAAAATAGCATCTTGTTTTTGGATTGAAGATACGTCAGGGATTTTGCTTCTTTATTGCGTCTTTGATATAATATATTTTTTTTTGGCATAAACAAATGAACTATTTGCAATATTTTCAAAGCTTTTTAGAACTGAAAAAAATATAAGTAAGAGAAAGGGAGTTCGTTCATGGTTCATTTTCTACTTTTGTCACTTGCCAGCTCGACCTTGTTTTCTTCGATATATCGTCTTCAGCAACTGTCAGTCTACTCCATAGTTTGGTAAATGCCTATTAATTAATAAGCGCAATCATCGCGTCGATGAACAATTGACACTGAGTGCTGAATTTCATGTCATATGCTGATTTGTAAGCTGCTAGGGGTGTAAGGAAAGTTTTCGTATGAGCCACCAATTGGTAACCATAGAGCGCGTGTCCTGCGACCGGCAACTTTATGTTAAATAGTATAGTCTGGCCAATTTAGTTTTATTTTCTTAAATTTTGACTAATATAATACTACTACTAGATACTGAATGGAACATTATTAAGCCCATACTCAAAATATTGTTCGCAAACCGATTGTCCGCGCCAGTGGCGCCCACATACCAGAAACAAATCCAAAACTGTCCCTGAAACTTAAGTGGTTACCATCCCGTTTTTTTCTGTTCAAACAAAAAGAAAGAGCCTGTTTTTGTCATTGGGGGTTTCAAAAACAAGTTGTGGCAGCACCAAAAGAGCTGATTGATGGCAGCTCGCTAATGAGCCTCTCACTGCTCCACGCATGCTCACTCGAGCACTTCCTCCTAATTCGATTGCCACGGTTCCAAGGACCTATCTTCAAAGGGCGAGGGCCTAAAAGCAGGTCCTTTCCTTCTCTTCAAAGGCGCTATTTTCTTTAGCGGATCTTGAGACTTCTTAACGGGTCTTGAAAGATACGGCATCGATTTTTGCTTTGAAAAGGTTGTTATTCGTTTACACGTTTCTCTCAGATTTGTAGGGTTGTTGGCATTTTCTAAATGTGCTGTCTATTGAGACTTCTGTGAAGGTAATTTAGATGCTTTTAAGAAGTTCTATTATTGGTTTTGTTGTAGTTTGAGGTGGAATTCTGAATTGAGCCAGGAGAAGTTTAGGAGAAATATTAGATTTGTCATCCTTTGCCATTTTTGACCAAACATTTTTTTTGCAATTTATCATTATGTTCTTCATTGCAGGCAAATATTCGCTTTTAGATTAAGTAGATATTAATCATATTTTGCTTTTTAAAACTTGACAGATAAATCTTTTCAGCTTCCAATACATCCCTATATAAACTAAATCTATGATTTATGAAGCTTTGTTCAAGTGTCGTTACTTTGTGCGGTTTTGCAATATTGCGAGTTGAGTTGTGTAATGATTCATAAAATGTTTAACTTTCTCTTTATCTTGACAGTTTTGTAGTTATTTATAAATACCTGATGCCTAAATAAGGTTCTGATACATACTCTTAGTCCTAATTTTAGTCAAAACGTATTTATTCAAGGCCTCTTATCTGAATATTATCTTATGAATTTAAAAGTTGTTGGTATTATTTTTCTTTATAATGAATGATTTATGTATATAATTTTTAACGTCTTATATTAATAATATATTTAGGTTTATCGTAAAATGTATTTTTAAACTAATAACCTATACTCAAGGTAGATCAGCGTTAGTTTTCATTTTCTTAAGTATATTATTATTTCGATGTTTCATAGATTTATGTATCGTTTTGAATTAAATATGAGTTTGCCTTTAGACAAAATTAATAAAGTCGTTAAATATAGGTTTTATATGATAATAAATAAAATGATTCATTTGTTCTCGTTTTTAAATAAACATAAAATAATAATTAACAATATTGAACTATTATTTATCTATTAGATAAATAAACAGGAAAATTAAATGTTTTGAGATATTTTAATTGCAATAATTCTAGATCTTTAATACATTTCCTAGTTCATTTAAGATATAAGATTTCGCAGCTTTGTAAAATCATGTAAATAAGCATATATTTACTAACATTATCTGGCGTAGCTAACCCGTGTATTTTTTGTGTTGCTAGGTGACAGATTTC
>LQRL01133450.1:542-12199 GCA_001703475.1 Hydroides elegans | reverse complement strand
GAGAAAGACCTTGTAAGAAAAACTTTTTGGGATAGACATTGTGAGAAAATCGTTATGAGAAAGATGTAAGAAAGATGTTGCGAGAAAGACGTTGTGTGATTGACGTTGTAAGAAAGACGTTGTGAGAAGGACAAAAATATATCACCTTAAATTTAAAATTGACATATAGTATTAATAAAGCAAATATATTGCATAGGCTTGGGGCTTCGCATCTCTGATGCCTATGTTTTTTTCAATGCTTACCATGCTAAATCAAATAAATATTGACAGTTCACGGGGGATCGAAGGCCTTTAGCCTCTAGTTTATAAACCTCCCGGACGGTCTCCCGAGGGGCAATAATTTCCCGTATTTTCCTGAAAGCAGGTAGTATTATTACAGTACTCAAGCTGCCGACAAACAGACAGACAAACGTACGGACATCCTTAATTGTCTTATATTCCCTGTCAACGTATAAAAACTCGAAATTATTTTGAAAGCTCAATTATTTAGTCTTATTGACAGAATATCGTAATCCTCTACTTCGCTCTACCGTGGCGCCGATCTAATCATACTGTCCCAAGAATTGTTTGGTGATAATTTTTTAAACCTAATTTCTATAAATAATAGATAGTTAAATCATTTTATTTCAATAGCATTTGCCATCGACAAAAAAAAAGATCGGTCGGCTAAATTCTTAGGCACATGAAGAGACAGACGAATGAAAATAAATATACATAATACAGATAAATATTTTTATTCAGAAACAGCTTTTATAACTCAACATATCATAGGATTTTTCGTGAATTACAAAACTACATCCACAATTTGGCACCTGACATTTTGTATAAATCTTTCATATTGGACGAAGACTAAATATAACGCTACAGTCTGTACACAGTTTACATAAATAACATTAATCTCATTTATATTTACAGAAAATATATTTGTATTATGAAAATTATGCAATTTTATCACAGATAGATTATAATGACACGTAGATATTTATTTATAAAACCTGATCATAGCGTGATTGCTTTTACACAGTTGAGCAATACTATAGTTTGTGTTATCTATATATACATGATTCTGAATATACTTTTTAATGCAAAATCAATCAAACTTGGACGTGAATTAAATCCTAAAACACACAAAGTACTGTCCATAAAACAACGTCAAAGGAATATTTATCCAAATTAATATCTACATCCGATGATTTACATTAATAGTAACTTCAAATTGCATCCTTTGTCTGGGTTATTTTGCTATCATTTTTCGTTGTTCAAAAGTAAAACGGACAAATCAGTCCTTTTCTACATTAAATTAACGAATCTCAAAGCCGCTTGCGAATTTCGCTTTTTTATCTATTAATGAATAAGCAAATTATAATGTTCATGCAGGCCTATATAATTGAACCTGGACAGACTAATCATATGTTACTCATGACATATGGCAATAAATATATGTTCTTTACGCGAATTTTTGCTGAAATATCTTGGCAATCCGATCAGCCTGAGACGAATCGGGTCGAGGTCGCGATCGAGCCGAAACCGCTGCGGCTGCCTTAGGCTGAATGTTGGCTGCGGCCGAAAGGTTCTCGAGCACTTTGCGTTTCGCGTCCGCCTTCTCCTTTTCCTGGTTAAAAATAAAATGAAAATGGCTTATAAAATGTAATCATGATTGTAGTGACGTTGTTAATTTTATCATGTATTGCAAAGATAATATCTTCTTTCTATAAATCATAACATTTTTTCATAAAAATAGTTTCTGCAAAAAAAGTTCTTCAAAGCCTATGTAATTAATTAGAATATTTATCAGATATTCGATTGTCTCACTTTTTGCAATAATCTGATATTAACAGAAAGGAAACGAATAAAGGACATTAGCTACATACCAATTCCGTGTTGATCTTTGCGGTATTAGTGGCGATTCGTAGCGCTTTCATGGTGCTTGCCAAGTCCTTGGTGGGCGGAAAGAAATTCGGAACTCCAGAGGTGCTTCAAAGAGTTTGAAAATATATCTTAAGTTAGTTACTGTTTGTTATATACATTTATATTGATTTATATAATCTTTTTCACGCCTCAAGCATCACTCAAAAATATCTAATGTTTAACACTGGTAACATTCGACACGCACTTATTTTTGCAATATAATAATTTCCTTAATTCTTAAAGCCTCAATTTATCGTAGACCTAGCAATTATTAACCATCAAAGATCATTTCAAACGTAACGTTTGGGTTTATATAGGATCGAATGCAAAGAGGAATTACTTTAAAGTTATTGGCATCTATTGAATCCAACTTTAAACCAGAAAACGAAAAAATATACCTATTTCCACGAGCAGCACATTGATCCTTATACGCAGCCGGCACTATCGTCGTCAACATCAAATCCCCGCCACCCCTCTTCTCATCCGATTCCTCCCTAGGCGTATTCGCCACATCGGATTCCAACAAATCACGTGATGTATCACTCTGCATGACATCGCCATTATTATTTCCATTTCGATTCTTCACCGAACTACGATCGGACCGCGAACCACTCGCGCCCGATATATCATGCACCGACAATGGAGCACCACTGGCCGTGGATGATTTCACACTTTCGATTTCTATATGTTCTTCTATTTCTAAATCTTTAGTCACGTGTGGGTTCGATCCATTTGTTTGCGATCCGGGGGATGCGATGGACGCGTTGGTTTGGACGAGGCGTTCGAATTCGTCTTGGTCGGGCTCTGATTGGTCTAAGGCATGGTCGCTAGGCAACGAGGTATTGGCGGGAGAGTGGTGACTGTGGTGATGGTTGTGGTGGGGATCGGCACTGTATTGGGAGTCACCAGGCGCGGAGTCCTTTGGAATGAAAATTAAAATGATTAATTATGTTGCTGTTGATTATAATTTCATCAATTAATATAAGAAAATCCAGTAAACAGGTTCTATAAGGATCTACATTCCAATAGAAAATTTAAAAGGTGGAAAAATCTACTTTGTCATGAATCTAAGTATACTATCGGATCCATTGATATAGTAAATGTTTCCATAAGTTATCCTCAAATGCAGGAGGAAAATCGAAACACCATATTAAAAATACCTCTTATTTAGATAATCAAATTTCAAAATTGAACTCTTGACTAACCTGCGATTGCGCATGCTCGCTATTGTTAGATCGTAGCGTGTCTCTTCCGCTTCCGTTCCCACTTTCCTCCTCGTCGAAATCGAAACCCTCGGCCACGTCAAGCAGCGACCTTTGGATAGTGTTATATATAATTAGATGTAGTCAACTGATGCTAGTCGGAATCAAAAGTTCACAAGACTTAATTATTTAAAACTGACTTATGAATTTAAATATAAACATCTACATTTAATTTCAGAGGTGCCCATTTAAATATATATTCCTAGTCTTTAATGGCGTATGATCTGTAGCTATACTGCTATACATGTACCTAATACAAAGTGTACAACTTTAACAATTATGATAATCACCTCGAATCCTTGTTCCAGTGTAAATTAATTGTCTTTTGTGTCATCAACATGGGATTCGTCTGTTTCAACCCTTCACTCTCACTCGACGACGATTTCTCCCCAATAGCGCCACCTTCGGCATTTTCCGTAACATGCTCGGCAAACTTCGGCTTTTTTCGGCTAAACTCTGTTTCCGACGAATCCGTCGAGAAATCTCCGTCACCAACACCGTGCCTATGCTGCAGGTATTCTCTTCGGTATTCTCCGGCTTTTCTCGCCGCTGATTTTCGAGACGAACCCGAAGCTGTAGCACCGCTATGTGAGGTTCGACTCACCGGTGCATGCGCGGTTGGATTTTCTTTGGCTAATTGTTCCAATAAATCATGTGATGTCTCCTGTGTGCCCTTAAGTGTAGATGTATCCTGCTCGGCGTCCGATGAATTCTGTTCATCCTCGTATTCTTCAATGTCATGGTCACTTGGTCTCTGATCACGTGGCGACTCCTCGGAAACGTTACCACTTCCGTTTTCATCTCCGATAACTCCTCTATTTTGAGGAGGAGCCGAGAAATCTTGAAGTAGGTTGTCGACATCACCATGGTGATCGCTGTTGATCGTGTCGTAGAGGTCATCGACCTTTGTGTGACTGACGTTTCCAGGGCCACTGAACCAGCTGTCTTGCTCCTCGAGGACGCTGTGGTTATGGCCTGAATGAAATAAATTAAATTATATAAAGACATTGATAATACACTACATTTTCAAAAATCATGCATGCACAATTGTGTTGTTGCAGAAAAATGTTACAGAACGTTCGTCATATATAGTATTTATATTTACGTATCTGATGGTACCTTATAAGTACAAAGATGGTTTTGAAAAGCTCCATCTAAACTTGAATTTAATATCACTATAGTGAAGAAAACTTTTACCTGCTTGCTTCATGCCCTGTGAGAACTGTTGCGCCGCGGGATGCGGTTGATTATGTCGAAGTTGATTTTCGTGCAGCGACGCGTAGTTTGCGAAATTGGCCGAAGACACATCATTGAGTGGTTTCGCTACAATCACTTGACCTTCATCGTCATTATCGTCATCGTCCTCGTATTGTTGCCAACCACCATTGCCATCCCCTAAAATAAACCAATAGGTTATTGTGTTAACTATTAGCGGACACAAATATTATTCGTGGTAGATCAGTACACATCTGTGTATAATCAAACATTTTACTTTCTTTTTTTATTTTCATTTCATTTTTAATACTTGCATCTCTTACATCTGTTCTTATCACAATATATATCTAGCTCATACAGAATACTCCATAAGAAGTATAACTTTCAAAAATATAAATAATCTTTTGAATACAAAAAGCCTTTCCCACAAATAACCTGTTTACGTTTAATCATAAAAGTATAATGTCCTCTACCTAAGCCTTGCCAATCAGGCGACGCCTCACCGCCTTCCTCCCCATTCTCTTCTTCCTCCCTTTCCTCAATATCCACCGCTTTCTCACTACTCGCGTTCGGCGTGTCCGTATTCGTATTCGACTCAAACCCCTGATAATGCGAATAATTTGGCAACTCATCCGACATTTGCGGCGACCTTTCGTCGAATCGCACATGCGCATGCGCACGTGGCCGAACCGGATGTGACGTCATGTGATCGCCGCCATCTTGGATTTGTGAATTTGCTGAGTCATCGTGGCGGAGTTGAGCGTGGATATGTGAGCTGCTATCTCTATGGGATGAGGGTTGTTGGTTGGAATACGTGGGCATATCATTGCGGGACGCAGCTGTATCTTTGGAGTGACCGATTTGTGCAGTTGCTGTGTTTATATTGGCGATTAACTGATCGGCTGTGTGGAGGATACCTTGTGCATTGCGAAGGGTTTGACTGTATGTGGAGCTATCGTTCTCAGGACGGCGATATTCTGCGTTCACGAATTCGTCGTGGTCTAAATCTCCTGGGTGATGGTATTGCGCATCTACCTCTTGCTGTGTATGATAATTTCCGGCCCCCAAGGAAGGGTCTCCTGTCTCCTGGTTATAAGTATGGGAGTTTTGATACGGTTCTTGGTTGATTGATGGCACGGGTTGAGAAGCGGAGAATTGTGTGTCAGCGGGGTGATCTTGGCGTGGTGAGGTTTCGTTGTCATATGGAAATGTGACGTTTAAGCGTTGTTTCAAAGTGCACGTGATTTTGTCCAGATCGTCCATTTGATTTCTGTGAATACAATGGAACAGTTTCAAAACCGTTGCTGTTTTTTGTTTGATAAAACAAACTGCGTTATTTCGACTTTTGCATGAATTTTAGATTTAGGAAAGAGTCATAAAATGTGTACTATTTAAACTAAACCAAATGTCAGAAATTCAAAAACTCCTTATCGACGTAAATATTTTGTTGCACACAATGTCATAAATATTGTTTCATATTAACAAATCAGCTCACATGATATTCAACTTATCTTAACCCCCGGTAAGCAATGTGAACTTCTCACCTCAGCGTGTTAAACAACAAAGATCTTGACGCAGCACTCGGATCAGTCACACCCGTCTGACTCATGTGATTATTCAGTTGCTCATGATGTCGCTTGACACTCGCATAGTGTTCGTTGTAATGCGGCAGCTCTTGATTGGCTGGTTGAGAGGGTTGCTGGGTGGGAGGATGTGAGGTTGGTTGAGAGGTTGGTTGAGAGGGTGCTTGTTGTTGAGAGGGACGGTGTGTGGCTAGATGAGTGGTTAGTTGTGCGGTGTTGCGGAGGAACTGGGTAAAGCGCTCGCTTGATCCTTCGATAGGCTGTGTAAATAATTATATTTAGATATAACATTATATCTATATTGTTTAATAGATACAAAATGGATAAATGTTGTTAATGAATTCTACATGTATTGTCAGCATCATATGAAATACTGTTTCGGTACAAAATTTCTTCTTACACAAGCAATACCAATATCTCTTATTTGCTAGCGTAATATTTGTTCCAAATGCATCGCCTTAAATGGTTAAAATATCCAAGTGCTCTTTAATTAATCTGTAGTATATACGGGTTGTTAACATATTCAAATAATTAATAATTATACGGAAAATATTTTGAAGTACCAACCTGAGTGGTAGGAATAGGCGGCGTCGACCCCAGCAGCGTCTCCAGCGGACTAATTGACACCTTGATTTGTCCCTGACACACCCCATGGAAATCCATCACATTGTACCATCCACACAACTGATTAAACCCCGTTGTCAATGGCACCAAATCCACCGACACAAAACCGAGCACTTTATCCGTCCCCTTATTGGGTGTCGCTCCTTGTGTTGTAGGTTTATGCCACACTTTGAATACCAGCCCTTTAGCGTGTTGAGCGAGCATATCACGGCTTAAACGCGTATCGTGTTCGTGGTTCCAAACAGGATTGGAGCTATGCGGGAATATGACACTGTAAGTCAAATCACGTTTATCCGCGGTCTGATAGGACACATAGGCATTGGGTGCTTGGCTCTCCCCATCGTCTGTAATAATGGGCAAATGAAAGGCGCGTTCAATGCTAATATGCACCGCAAATGACCGCTCCCTTTCCGCCCTCGATACACGCGTTGGCGACGCCACCCCTTTCCTCCTGCTGGGTGAATGTGACCTTGACATCACTTCATAATCCGAATCATCCGATTGGTCGAAATCGCTGCCTCCGGAAGTGGGTTTGATTGACACGTGCGCCCTCAAACAAGCCCCACCCAATGAGGAAGCGCCCGGTTTGTATAGCGGATATACATCACTAATGCGATGGGCTTTGCGTTGCCCGCGTTGGGCCAGACCGGATAAATCTATGAACGCGGAACCGATGAGTTTGTCGCGGTTCCTTGGGCGTTGGCGGGAACCCTGGTCGGAGTGGTAGGTGACCCAGACTTGGATTTCGAGCTTCTCTTCTTTTAAGTACCTGTAACGCGGGAGAGGTGAGTTGTGATTCATACATAAGTCCTTATTTTCAGGGTTCCTTTTAATTATTTTGTTTGGTCTATCTAAAAGGCAGATTTTGAACATGACTTTAATTTGATTTTCAAGATCAGTACTTTCGGTTAGCATGAACCAGTATTGAATTTAATCTTTCTCATTTCTAACCCTAAATATAAAATCATTTATGGTATCCTCTTGATTTTCATTCTCTTTTTCTGATTGTCAATACATGTATTTGTTTATAATTCATTACTTTTTTCTGTAACATATTCGAAATCTAGCAACACCCCGGTCATTCTAAGATTGCCTTATTGAATATACACTTACCATGTAAAGGGTGAGCTTCCGGGGATATGCATGCTCTTTGAGTAGGCGACATCAGCACGTACAAAATCATCTCCCAAGTCCACCAGCGAACAAAGACGACTGCATTTGGCTCCTGTGAATTGAAACAAGATTCATAAAGAAAACATAACTAAAAAACTTATGAAATACATATTGATATAATGAGATTTAATTTTTACATTCTTAACGGTTTTGTAGGATCTACCGATAAGACATGAAAATAGCATTTAAAATGTGTTGATGATTTTCATTTTCATCATATACATTTACACGGCCTTTTTTAAAACCATTATATTTATGCATGGGCACAGCTTGAAAAAATCCATAACCTGTATCATAGAACTTGTATCTGAGGTAGACGCGCGCGTTGAGATCGAGTTGAGTCTGACCGGCAATGAGGGCGTTGCTAACGGGGAAGCACGCGTTGTCAAGGGCAACCGTCAGTTCATAGTGGTTGTCACCAAGGTCGTCTGGAGAATATATACACAAGTTCAATATTTATAGATGTACAATATCAATTTATAGACGGTTCATAATTATAAATTACTAGAAGCATTTAATAGCCTATCGGCAATAGTTAAATGGGTTTTCACAAACTGGTCGTTATTTGTAATACATGTACATGGTCGCAAATGCTAGTTTGAAATTAGCAATTTCTAAGAGCAAGGCGGTGTTTAAAAACAAACAGAAATACAAAAGAAAAAAATATGTTTGTTTTACATAACACAAATTTACTCTGTTTTGCGATAATATGTGTATAATGAGAATATAAATCTTTAAAGAATTATCACATCAACATCCAGCAGTAATTCTTGAGTTACACAAAATACAAACCTCCATTCTCCCAATCGATGCTATCCGTATCAAAATCCGGTTCCCACCCCACTCCCTTCGCGGCCCCAATGACTCTCGTCAAATCATCGGCATGGGCAAATTTGATGGACAGCTCGAGGCCGCCCACTACACGTTGGAGACCAGCAGCGGTGCGAGGGGAATCTGGGTTGGTGGGGGAGGTGAGGGGGTCGTCTTGGGGGTTGGTGTCCCAGCCCAGGGTGGGAACGTAGACGGGGTACCAGCCGGTGATGCCTGAAAATAAAATAGGACAAGGTTTGATTAGTTTGGCAGAACTATTCAACGAACGGTTTTTCGTATTGCTACATGTACATGGTGTCGTGCAAGGCTTTTGAAAATTACCAACGAGATGGGGATTCGACTCATATTTCACGATTTCGACCAAGATCGCTTGGCACCGAATAAAAACATCTTACTTGTGTGGAAATCACTTTGCATAAATCTAGACTTTGGATGAAGGTCTTTAATGATAGTTTCGATTCAATTTATAAGCAATGTCAAAACATTGTTCTGTTTACCTGTTTTCTTCTTGAGCAAATCGATGAGCGATATATTGACACAGCCAAGCATGACATCGCCTGTCATAGTGGTCAGTTTCCGGGCAGTGATGTCATCGCTTCCGGTTTGAAGATGCTCTTTGTCTACAACAGTCAAATAAATAATAGATTTATCGGAATAGCAACATTAAAACTTCACTTCAATTGAAGAAATGATATGAAATATTCTGTAAAATTAGATAGCCATTGCGAGTCTGATAACAATGCGTCATACTAGTTTCTTTTTAGTAAAAAAATACATTCAGGATACCAGTCACCAGTAACAAACGAACCAAGCATCTCTGAAGATGAAACGCGAGCACTAAAATTTCAACGTAATACAACGACAATTGCTCTCCAAGTTAAGTATCTCCTTTACCTGTTTGTGGCATAGACGGCGCTTGATGCCACAACTCAAACGTGGCCTCAGCGGTTTCGAGTATTTCAGCTAAACTAAGGGCGTCCGAACCGGCTTCGGTCCAGAGCAGAGGCGTCGGGAAATCCATGTAGAAGTTGAAATCGGGTGCGAAAGTGCGAACGACGGTTCGTGTGATGCGCTCATCCTGAAAATATGGATTGCGATCTTTGCACTGCATCTTTAAGTGTCTTTCGGTACTTAACTAAAGTCGATATCAAAAAGTATTCGATATCAAAAGAAAAGGCATATAAAGCGATTTTAAGGAATCAAAGCATGATTATAACAAGTTTTCCATTGTCTTAAATTTATTGAATAGCGATAATGAAGACCTGCTCCAAATTTAACCAAAAATACAGATACCTTTTTTTTTCAAAGAACCTAATTACGAAATTCAATTCAGGCTTATTCAATTCATCCATTGTCACGAAATTGAAAATACTAAATGACATACATCCAAACCAGCGACCAATCACTCACCTCTTTTGGCAGAAAGGACACCTTGACCCTCACATACGTATTCACTCCAACCTCGGCCGCATACTGCATATTCTCATCATGCCTGGCCAGCGCATGCGCAGCAGCCTGTAAACCTGAGGCCCTCACGACTCCAACCGCAAGACACGTGGTGGCATTGACTGTGCGAGTGAGACCGGGAAGGTGCGAGGGCGTCTGGGTGGCGAGGGTTTTGTTGGTGTAGGTCACGGTGAGTTCTAGGAGTTCGCTATCGCCGACCTGTGGTGTGACAACGGGAGAAGTACGTTTAAAATCATCTATTCCTTACGACAAACAAACACCGTGAGATCACAGCAATCACAAAGCGAACGTCAAAACCGAAGCGTAACGCGGATTCTCGTCATAATTCTCAGTATCTTTCTGTTTTGTAACACGTTCCATTTGGTGCAAAAGCTGCTTTTACACGCGAATATCTACGATGAAAACCTAGTAGCGAGACGTGTGGTTTACTTTGTATCAAGATGTCTCATGGTTATCAACTCCGGGATAAATGTGGTCGTCTATGTCACGTGTAACAAACGCTATCGCAAGCTCATGTTGGTGAATCTGTGTCGAAGATGGGTGGATGAGGATGAGGATTCGGCTCCAGACATACAGCCATGTCGTGGGGCAACAACCGAAATGACTAGTTTGGACAAGCTTCAACAGAATACGAAATGAGATAAGAAATGTAGTAACACTTAAGGAAAATAAGACTAATGGGAAGGAATCCGAGACACTTTTAGTGCAACTTTAATAGTACCGATAAATATTTAAAATGATGCATTAACAATGTACCGGGTAAGCGAGATAACTGAATTTGAAAGTGGACTTAATTAAAAGCAATGCAATGCTCATTGCTTATTCAAAATCATCTACTACATGTATATGTATTATGAATTTGTTTTTCGTAACACTATTCATGTCGAATATTATAGGGCCTATCAATTTTTGTTATTTCAAACCGTGTCAAAATACTTTATTTATTCAATATCATATTCAACAGAGATTTTTCGATAAAAGTTTACCTCTTACAACTCACTTGTACTTTTTAACATCTGTTCATTGTCATCGTGAAATGTGTAATCAACATATAAAACATCGAATAGAAAGTTTGATTTTCAATTTTGCAGTTGAATTTATGTGACATTGTAATCTATCAATTATGTTTTTTCTGGTATTTTTAACCATGAAGTGATTATTTCATTTTAATAAATGGACTTTTGATAACATTGAGTCTCAATTAAGAGTTGCAAAAATGCAAAGATAACAAGACTGTCCAAGGACAGTGTGCCACACCTTGCACAACTTTAGTCAACCCTTATTACTATGAAATGATCAACCATGTTTGTTCCGTATAGCTTTATAGCACATTTAACCGATTTTGTTATAAGATAAGTAAAAATTTCCACACCCCTCCAAGTGCACACCTCCTTTGTTTTTTTTATATGCAAAATGAAAAACGTAAACCGAGTTTAACCGTAATTTTCTGTGTATAGCCCGCGGGGTAAAGCATGCAAAATACACAGGTGCGTCTAATACAATGGTGCGGGTAACTCCGTTTTCTAAAGCATAAACCACTCGGTTTTAGATATACATGTGAAATAATTTATTTATTTTGTTTTTATTCATCGAT
>LQRL01133445.1:2747-13187 GCA_001703475.1 Hydroides elegans | reverse complement strand
ATATCTCGTATACATGTAATTCAAATGTAATGCGATAAACATAAATCATGTAATCCATAATAAATATTTATAAAATCAAATAAGAAAAATGATCACATCATAATAAAAAAATAATCATACAATCACAGATCAGTTCCTAAATCTTAAAACATATATAAAAATATAATCATCTTCTAGCACAAATGCATTTCTGTATAATACGTTCGCAGTTAATACGCTATATAATACGTTCGCAGTTAATATCGGTTACAGTGTACTCGAAATAAAATAAGATCATAAATTCTAATTTACAAAACCAGATCAATTCGTAAATCTTCAAACAACCTTTTTGCTATATAAACTCATCTTACTCAAATGTATATCGATAAAATACGTTGTTACTTGATACAATAAACTCGAATTAAAATAAGAACAAATACTTTCTAAAATCGTTGTAAAACCAATCCAACATATTCAATTATTTCATTTAAAACCACATAAGCAAATTAAAACAAACATTTTCATGGTTACAATTTGTTCTTCGCATAGTCACGGGGTCAACGCTTTATAACACAAAATGTCACTGACTATCACTTCGACAATCGCGGATTCTACGCGAAATATCCCACGTTACGCCTAATTGCAATTTTCAATTACCCGGTAGGAGTTTTTATCAAAGTAATCTCAAGACGTGACAACTTGTTTTATGTTGAATAACAATGGGTGAAAGGTGATGAAAGCACCCTTGCAAGTTTAAAATCAAACAAATCAAAGCAGCCTCCAAGCGCAATTAATAAATCAATCAACATCACAGGAACGTTTGGGTATAGAATCAATTAGATATATGACAATAATGTATTTGCAATCACGAATTTACACTATAAATGCAATAACATGCGATTGCAATCAAATATAAAATCACAGAGAAGTCATAATTCAACGCACAATGTTATTGCAATTAAATAATACACATGTATTTCAAACGTGTAATGAGTACTTTGAAAAAAAAGTTTATGTAAAATGTTTATTTGATTTAAACATAGTGGTAAATATTCCCCCAAAAATGGGCCGAGATTGTTTGTTTTTGTTATCAATAGAAAACGGGCCGAGTTCGAAAGGAGGCCGAGATGGAAGTATATTGAAAATGGGCCGAGTTCGTAAATGGGCCGAGATTGAAATCGGGCCGAGATGTCTCGAAATCTTCCAATGTATTCCTTATGGGAAACTGAAAATGCGGTAACAAGCTTCCTAAGCGCTCGTTGATTTTGGTATACAAAAAGGAATACATTGAAAAAAAGGTTTGTTAGGGGGAAAAGGCTTGCAATATGACCAGGCCCTTAGACATCTGGAAAACTATCAAATAAACCCCAACTTTATGACGTTGTGCCATTCGATATTTTATCGTGGTTGTAGTTTTGAGTTTTGTTACCAGATGGAAAGCAAACCAATTTTATTTTCTTCCTGAAAAAATACCGAACATCTTCAGAACGTTAGAGACCATCGTGTTCATTTTGTTAATCATCAACATATGCTGGTTTAAACCAACATATGATTATGATTAACAAAATGAATTATTTGGATGGTTTGTCCAAAACGAAATATTCACCGAACCAGGAAGAATGATAATCTATTTTTAATCTATCATCGTTTGGAATGTATCATTATATCATGAAACATATATTTTAGTAAATTTGATAATTGCCGGGCATTGACGTGGGCGAGCAAAATGTAGGACGACGAACAAGGAAGAAAATAGAACATCGTCAGAGAAACCAGAAGGGTCGAACACAATACATGTACATTCCATTTCCACACTCCTTCCTCTTATGCGGCATATTCGCATTAAGGCGCGCTCATCCGAAACAGGGCCAAAAAAGCTCGAAAGCTGTTTGTTTTTATTTGTTTTATAACAATTTCACTTCAAGAAAAAAAAACGCGAATTTTTCATGCGCCTTTTTTTCTTGAAGTGACATTGGTAAAAAAAATAAACACGCTTTCATAATTTTTTGGCCTGTTTTTGGTGAACGCGCCTGATTTTTGTGACATTTCAACGGTTTTAAAGTTAAGTTTTCGAATTATCGCCAAAATATAGGCATGTGTTTTTGTAGGATTTGGGGGATATACATACCTGTATTATTTTGAGACGTTCAGTCTTTATATTGGCTATGCGTAAAGGATAGATTTCATAATTGATTTTTTGTACATTTTAGTTGAATAAAAAAAGTCGTTTCATGTCATAACGTAGTAACCAACTTGTTAATGGTCGTCCATACCACGCCATTCACACCCATATAAAACATATTCCGATGGTTTTTTTTATGTCTCGACGTTGAGCGAACTTCGTTTGTTACGCCCGACAACGTGACGACGCTACAAAGATGTTCCTGCGTCGGCGACAAAAGAGAACGTTCAGAGAAATAGACTTTTTATGTGCCCAAAAATATATCGATCTCCTACCAGTGGGAAGAACACTGCTCCAGTTTCGTGCAAAATAAAACGCCTTGTCATCTGTCTGACGCATCAAAATAATTTGATAATAGTTGAGTGCCATTATACAACTTTGGTTGTTCAAAACTATGAAGTTATCATTGGAAGCAAAGCAGTAGAAGAGACCTGCAGTCACAAATGGTGATTGAAAATGCAATCTAGACCAAATAATACACCAGCCATTTCATTATATCGATAACATACATATCAATTGATTGATGTAGGCCACTTTACAACAATTCAACAATTCATCCTAAGTACCATCCTACATTAATTTTGTTATCTGTAAATCTGTTTTTTTTTTGCTTTTACATCGCCGTGTCATCCTATCACAGACACTGTTATCATGTTTAAATTTAGATTTGAATTATCTTCCTGGTCATACAAAAACGAGGTCAATGATGTCCTAGAAATGTCTCCCTCAGTTATCATTCATCACAGACAATCATTTAGATAACGCTCAATATTTTTCTAACAAATGAACATTCATCATAAATAAAGGATGCCTTGTGAATAATTGTTCATATTTGAGGATATTATATGGCGACCTATTTACTCAAATTAGCAACACATTACGGTTAATTTGAGAAACGTGAGGTCCGTATTTCCCTGCTCACAAGTCTAGGGTCATAGCATTAACGTTTGGCACAATTTAATGTGCTTACACATTAAAATCACATTCTTAGTCTATATTTAATATTATTTATATAATTACAGAGAGAATAAGTGATTAATGTAACCAACAAACAACCAATTTGGATAACAGAATATACATAAATACATGTACGATTATATGGTGCGGGTAGGCTCGCGGGGAATGGTCTGCTACTTTCAAAAGTTGAGATTTAGAATGTTTAAAAGAACTCTTTTGAAACAAACTCCGATGAGGACACATCCACTTCTGTATATTTATGTGAGAATATTTGCATAGACTGCAAGGTATATAATATCTATCGCTATAAATAGATAAAAGCCAATAATATTTTTATCGAGTTCTATTTTTCGTCCGATCTTTCAAGGTTTACTGCTCCATTTCTGAAAGCTAACATATACGTTGAACTACCTGTATATTTGCTTTATGACCCGTTATGAATGTGACCCGAAATTCATTTCCTTATATCTGAAATATCACTTGGCACCGAGCCCTGTGCCAAATCAACTAGAATTCTAGACCTCATCCCATATGGCAGTATGCCACGTTGGCAAAGCTGTTGGAACTATCATAATCGAAGCATAGCATATACGACTTCAAAAGGTTTGTTTCATAAATCAACGTATCCGGACATCATGCGGGACAAGTCCATAACAGCACAATGCGGTGCAATGAGTGACATACGATACCAGGCGTGGATTTAGGAAGGAACCTAGCCAACTGGGGCACTCTCTTTGTTCGGTTCCTATATCTTATACCATATCCGATATCATATATTTTACGATTGGCGTACATCGGTTTGATATTTTCTGGATCCGCGTCTGGATACGTCCATCACTGCATTTCCACGAATGCAATATGATAATCTGGCGTTTAGTATTGGTTTTACAAGTGCTCAAAATTGCAATTACATGTATTTAGGCGAAATTCGCTTGTTAAATAACATAAATTCAAGTTTGACATGGTGCGAATTGAATTCGCAGGTAAAACAGTGGGCATTAATTAGTCCTTTGACTTTGAAATCAAATACTCAAATTACAAGCCATCAATATAAATTGTATAGTTTATTAAACTAAAGAAGGATTTATTATAATAATCACCATACACTTAATATGTTTATTTACACTTGAGCACCTTGACAGTCAGTGGCCTGATAAATGACCTTTTACGCATAGACTCTACGTGTAATAAATTTACAGGATGGAAATATAATGAAGAAGAATGTCTCGAAAAAAATAAATGTCATTCATCTAATAATGATGTCAAGTAGATATGAGCGATCCAGATTTTGTTCTGTGATGACGTTTATCTGTCTGCAGTATTATGGATTCATGACACACCTAATATCGACAAAAAAAGACATAAATTAAATGAAAATATATTATCAAAAGCGTGTATATTTGATAGGGCAGTTACGACTTTATTAATGCCTTGGGATCCAGAAATTGAACTGTACTTCTATGGAGTCATGATTCACATAATTAAAAAGCGTCAAATCATTAAGAATCCCGCCATCATTATAAATCATTGTAAAAATACCTATATATGTATGTGTGCTTAAATTTCTTACTTTTATTCTAGCCTTCAAGGATGATAGTTTTTGGACATGTACTCAATGTGAAATGTTGCCAATTTAGTTTAAAGTTGTGTTCCTACGCAATTGAAACATCGCATGTTCCATAAAAATAAAACACTTGATATTGGGAAACGTCAGCAAAAAATGTTTCCTTCTTTTTCATCGGTGCTAATGATTACATAAGCAAATGTTTAATAAAATATATCGATGATATCACTGAAATACATAAAAATTGTGTATCTCTATCAAATATGATATAATCGTGAGAACGTTGTTAATGTTTTGCTATGCGAATATAATTGAGCAAAGACTATATCAAATATGATAAACTATTATATAAATTATAATAAACTATCATCTCATTTTATGTGAATTAAACAATATTTCCAACTAATGTAAATATAGAATTAAGTGTTGCCTATGTATGTTTACATAACATATTTCCTTTGAAATTAGGGCTTGGTTTTCTGTGAAATACTTTAAATAAACTTCCTTGTATATTCATGACATATGAGATAATAATCATCACATTTCCACAAACACGAGAATAAATTATGTATTGAAAAAGTCGCTTATATTGCGAACATCACAATTCAAATTAAGTTTCAATATCAGTTTTTTTTTATATAAATATTATATTTTCGATTTTGCTTCTGAAAAAAAACATGCTTATTTTAAAATTGAATGGGTATATCTATAACACCAGATAATTTTAATTTGAATTAATCATGGAAAACTAGATTGAAATATTCTATGCTTTTAACTAAAAAATAGCTATGTTGATAACAAAAATATATTTCCGAAGCATCGATCGTAACAAGTCAATGGTGCGCATATTCGCAGCATTTTAAAAATGATATCTATGATTGGTCCTACTACGTACTCGTCTATAATCATAATATACCAGCCCATTTTACATAATATATAAATAGATTTGAGCAGAATAATGTGTAAGAGAACACAGTATTGAGGTATTTCATATTTTAAGGATAAGTCCAGAAGACACCTTGGTGAGTGCCACACAAACTAAATCTCCAGTGATACATTTGGCAATTTCCTGTGTAATATAACCAATGAACATTTCTTTTTTTAGTATCTAAATCCTTTCAGATCAGATGTCTTTAGGCGTCAACTCCCTCATCGCACTGGATCATGACTTTGAGCACGCCTTCTTTACGACTTCTAATCAACTCAATGGCCTCAAGCAGTTGGTGCAGCTTGAAGCGATGGGTGATCATGAGCGAAGCCTTGACGCGCCCACTGGCCACCATGGCTATAGCGGCTGGGTAGCTGCAAATGAATGTAAAGGTTAAAATACAAATAAAGACCCCTTTACAGCTGCAAATGATCTCAATGGCCTCCAGCAGCTGGTGCAGCTGAAAGCGATGGGTGATCATGAGTGAAGCCATGACGTGCCAACTCGCCACCATGGCTATATCGGCTGGGTAACTGCGAATGAATATAAAGGTTAAAAGACATAAGCCCTCTTATCAGCTGCAAATAAGCTCTATGGCCTCAAGCAGCTGGTGCAGCTGGAAGCGATGGGTGATCATGAGCGAAGTTTTGCCGCGCCCACTCGCCACCATGGCTATAGCCGCTGGGTAACTGCAAAGGAATATAAATGATTATAAGACATAATCTCTCTTTGTGGCTGCGAATAAGTTCAATGACGTCGAGCAGCTGGTGCAGCTGAAATCGATGAGTGATCATAAGCGAAGCCTTGACGCGTCCACTGGCCACCATGGCTATGGCGGCTGGGTAGCTGAAAATTAATATATAAAGTTTAAAAGACTAAGACCTTAGTCAGCTGCGAATGAGCTCTATAGCTTCAAGCAGCTGGTGCAGCTGGAAGCGATGGGTGACCATAAGCGAAGCCCTAACGCGCCCGCTCGCCACCATGGCTATAGCGGCTGGGTAGCTGCAAATGAATATAAAGGTTATACGACATCAGAATATGCGTAAAATCATTTGGGAAGGCACCCTTAACAGTAAAAATAGTTGCATATGACTGTTTTAATATATAATACAATAATGTCCTTGTATACATTTTCATGTTGATTTTTCAATAATAATGTAAATGCAAACGGAGCTAAAATTACAGTTTAGCGTTCAGCCGTCATGTCAATAGGTTCATAGTTAAATAAAACTATACAAAGGCTTCACATGCATAATTCTTGTTTTAAATTAAAACTAATTTTGAACTTACTCATTGCAGTAGCTGAATACGCCCCTGATATCGATCTCCCTCGTGGCCGCATGGACGATGGGCAGCTTGGCTTCGGGAGGGTCGAGGGCTACCGGAGCAACCACGCCACCTGGTTTGGTCGCCTGAGGAAAATGGATTGAATGGGATAAGATGTTGCATTGAGATGAGTTAAGACAGGTATTGTTAATTTACGGACGTCAGGAAATCGTCGTCGCCGCGTAAAACTTTATCAACATTTACTCAGCAATGCAAATTTTACATTTTCATTTAGGAAACCATTCATGCCCGTTGACCATTTTTCATTCTTTGTCAATGGATTCGCTATTGTTTGCAATTTAAAACAAA
This sequence comes from Hydroides elegans, assembly GCA_001703475.1. Classification (NCBI taxonomy): domain Eukaryota; kingdom Metazoa; phylum Annelida; class Polychaeta; order Sabellida; family Serpulidae; genus Hydroides; species Hydroides elegans. The sequence goes on along the minus strand of LQRL01133445.1, from coordinate 5,942 downwards.
CACTTGAAACCAAAACCAAAGCAGGAAGCTCATTTTCTGTTTTAAACCGATATTTCACCTTCAGTATTTTATGTGACAAATGAACCGCAATCGTTATTATCTAAGGCACTATTTGCTATACGTACATACAAAGCCGCCTGTATACTAGATTCAAACCCACTACACTCGATCGCATAGTTCACTTCGCACCCCAATTCTTGTATCACATTATCCGCGATTTGTCTTCCTGATTCTTCGGGTTTCACCAAAACCGTATGAGTTGCACCCATTTGGCGAGCTAAATCCAGGCGAAACTCGCTTTTGTCTAAAATATGAAATTAAATTGAACACAATTTCATGCCACAATCACACTGAAATTACGATTTATGAAATCATGCGCATACATTTTCTTTATCATTTTTTAAATTCGAATAGGGATGGGAAGTTTGATTTTTTAACACATTTTTTTCCTAGGAAATATATAAGAATATGTTTGTCAGAGTGTCTTAAACCGCCATACTGAATCAGAATTCTTCAATTTGCATCCGATATAGTATCTCCAAAATATATATGAATAAGTTTTTCAGAGTGTCTTAAACCGCCATACTGAATCAGAATTTTTCAATTTGCTTCCCAATTCTACATATTGCTACTATATTAAAACCATCAATATAGTATCTCCAAAATATGCGTTTTACCTGTTATACATATACGAGCTGCCCCAGCCGTCAGACTTGCAAGCAGCGACGCAAGGCCAATCGCACCTGCACCACATATAAGCACATCGCATCCTATGCCTACACCCGCCCTACGAGCTGCCCGTACACCCACAGCTAGGGGTTCGATCAGGGCGGCTTCCTCGAGGGACATGTGGTCTGGTATTCTGGATTTTATACAGTTATGAAAGGTCAAATATTTATAAGATATTAGTATCTGATCATAGTTATGTCATATATATCAAATAATAGCTTACAATTATAACTATTTGTTTCAGCTAAAGTAAGTTTTATCGAATGTAAAAATTAAGCTTTACGTGAAACTTGGTCAAGAACAGTCTTGTTAAAAAAATGATAAAACTTTTAAACAGTGTTTTCAACAAAGAACAGCAAGCTTTCTTATAACATGACTTTTCCTTAACTTGATATTGTCAATTCCATTAATAAATTATATAAAATAATATCGCATATGTAGATTTACTTATGGCAAAAATCGGCTGTGTAGACCAGGTATTTCTGGAGACCACCGAATGACCATGGTTTGCAAAGGTTGTATTTTCCTCTTTTGAATAAGTCGCAGTATCGGTCAGGCAATCCAAGTTCTACTGCAACGCGGTCACCTATAAACCAATTGTGTCTCGATTTATATTTTTTTAACTGCAATAAGTATCCATTTATTCAGTATTTAAAATATATGTACAATTGTAATTTTATCATTGAGTAGTTTATATTTGATTTTAGAAAATATATTAAATGCAAATTTGCAAGTATCTTTCATTATACTGAAATTAGTATATTTTCATCATCAAATACATTTGAAAATATGGGTAAAACATAACTACCATTTTTTTTATCCCATAGCAGTTATTTTTCATGTAGGCTATAGTGAAAACATTTTCAAAATGAATATTTAAAAATATCAGAATGCTAAATATATAAGTCAATTATCATCTGTATATAACATTATTATTTTTCGTAGCAATTCATGTAAGAACACGTCTCTACATACCCGGTTTCAAACTGGTCACCCCGGCCCCCACCCTCTTCACCACGGCACTCGACTCATGCCCCAGCACCACAGGTAGCGTCACATAGCGCTCGTCTATTCGCTCGGTTTAACTTCAAGTTTAACTCAACTCATTCATATAAGGGTATACCACTTTACATACCCGGTTTCAAACTGGTCACCCCCGCTCCCACCCTCTTAACCACAGCACTCGACTCGTGTCCCAGCACCACAGGCAGTGTCACATATCGCTCGTCGATGCCCTCGGTTTAACTCAACTTTTCATTCATATAAGGGTATATCACTTTAAATACCTGGTTTCAAACTGGTCACCCCCGCTCCCACCCTTTCGACAACGGCACTCGACTCATGTCCCAGCACCACAGGCAGTGTCACATAACGCTCGTCTATTCCCTCGTTTTATCTTAAAGTTAAACTCAACTTTTCATTTATATAAGGGTATATCACTATACATACCTGGTTTCAAACTGGTCACCCCCGCTCCCACCCTCTTTACAACGGCACTCGACTCGTGCCCCAGCACCACGGGCAGCGTCACATAGCGCTCGTCTATTCCTTCGGTGTATGCATGCATATCCGTGCCACAGATGCCACAGCTCTTCATTTCGAGGAGCACCTCTGAAAGATATGGAAACTGATAATAAATAATTTCACATACATCATATAGTGGCGCCATCTATGTATTTGAGTACGTATTGCTTAAAAACTATGTAGAACCTATGTTCGGTTCTGTTTTCTTTGGGATCTGGATCGAAGGAGGGGTTTCCGTTCTGGGGTATTACGAAATTAAGCATTTTAACCGGTATATGATTCTCGGTAGCAATTGTCACATTACGTTATCATTAACATGTTTAAATAGACTCTTTGCTTAATATGAGCATTTATGGGGTTTTACATACTGTTGTTTTTTTGTAAATAGAATATTAAAGGCACAACGTATACCTCCTTCCTGAGGTATCATTTCTTCTACAGGTTTTGATTCCTACAAAAACAAGACACATCCTTAAGGTACATGTTTTAATAATGTAATATTCTTAAAATATTTATTCTTTTAAATAGTGTGTATTTAAATACAGCGCATATTAACAAAGTATCATATATTAAAACTTGTAATAAAAAGAAGCAAGTAAGGTCATATTTTAATATGGTTTATGGTGAGGACCGGTGCTTGTTTAATTTTCTGATATCGTTGATTTTTTTCAAATAACGGAAAATAGTTTTTAACTATAGCTAATAAAAGTTAGTTCTTCGAATTGATCAAAACAGTTGTACATAGGATATATAAAAACTTACAAACTTTAGATTTTGTTTTCCGTATAAAACAGCAGAAACATTTATTTCTTTTTCGGACGCCATAATTGCTTTTGTCTATGACCAACCAGTCGTTTGTGTTTTTGCTGTAACATGTGAATTCAAATGTAACTTATATATATGAGGTTAGTTGAATATATATAAAAATATATTTTCTAGATC
>LQRL01133421.1:2267-14615 GCA_001703475.1 Hydroides elegans | reverse complement strand
AATTCAACTTTCAAACCTTGTTTTTCGTTTCTCGCTACTCAGTCTATAAGTATGTTAAAAATTAATATTTGTTGACAAAATATTCCAAACAACTGTTACATTATGTAAACATTGTAGATATCGTCATCCATAGATTGTTTTTCTTCGCAACTTCATTTTGATCAAATTTAACATCAGAAATGGAACCCATCGGTAAATAACATGAGGGAAATTGATAATCTTAACGTTAAACATGTATTTGCTTATATGTTTATACAGGTTCTTAAAATTTCCAGCGCAGAGCAGGTAATCTGATGAGCGATAATACAAGATTATAATAAACTGACAGGAAGACAATAAGCCACTTTGACATTTCAAATGCGTCAACTAGCCTTTTGTCGGACCAAAACAAACCAGTTTTACACTCACAAATCTGTGATAAAAGTGAAAAATAAATACGTTTTGAAAGAGCGATGTTGGTGAAATCAAAACAAAACGAAAGAAAAATATGTTTTTAATATCATAACTATATTTTGCCTTCAAGACATGCATCACAAAATATTACAAAATTTGATTTTTGAAGCTGTGTACAGGTCCAAAAACGCCATAAGTAATTGTTTAGTGGACCATTTTTGTAAAAATCATAAATTTCACCATTAAATCATTAAGATGCTCTAAATAGATAAAATATTGTCAAATATATAATTATTTTATAATTTGACATTATTTGAAATAACTTTATTTATTTTGTTTATCATTTATATACGAAAAAAGAGGCGACTTTAAACATCACCGATTGGTCCGATTTTTCCAGGTTGAAACAATATCAAAGTGACTTATTGGTCGTCAAATAATTCGCCGTTATCGTTACAAGGGTCAACCTCAAAATTCAAACGTTTCAATGAAGGGTATTTAATACATGGTTATAGATATAAATTATATAGATTGGTATGTGGCTGTGCCTTTGATAGTTTCGACCGAATTTGGTGAATTTCTGATGGCAATTTTGGTCAACATTTCTTGAAACATAAGTTTGCACGGAAAAGAACGCGTGAATAAAGGGAAAGAGTCATGGTTATAGCATCAAATGAAAGGTCCCGATAATTACGAGCTCGTAGATGCCTTTTTTAGTCCCCAGTCTGGGCCTAGGGGCTCGGGAGGGGGCTATTAAAACGGGTTCATTTTTTGGACCCGAAAACTGACCAAAAAAAGTTTCGGCACGGCCTAGCTCAAAAACAGTAGCATGTAGCTATAGACATCCCTGGGAAGGAATGTGTAAAATTTAAGAAGGTAGATGTGCGAATTTTTCATTGTTTAAAATGATAAATGATAAGTTCGGAATTTTGTTTCATATATGAACATTTTGGAGATATATGACGCGCACAATTATGACGCAACAATTGTGTATAGCAGCAATATATAGGAATAGTTTACTTGTGACGCAATTATTTCATTGTTGAATTTATATTATAATTGATTAAAGCGCGGCAAGCAGGTTTAGTGTGAGATGTCATTTACATATTGGTTTATTTCAATTTAATCAACAATAAATACATATGTAATGTATGACATAAAAGAAATGAATTGAAATTAAATTCCAATTAAAATAGAATGTTTTATTCTAATAGTTCTACCCGTTAATTAACACATTTTAATGAATATGTGAAGGACGCTTGATTAAGCGATATTTTAAGATAAAGAATTACAAATATGTATATATGTAGCCTTTACTCTTTCATGGCCAAAATTAACCATTAAATATTTAGAAAATTAACGGAGGAGGGATTTAGAGAGAAATAAATTGCAAAATAGAGAGATAAAAACATGGAAACAAAAGCGGGTTGCGGATAAAGGTAGGGAAGGGAATGGAAACTGACGGATGTGAGGTCGGGGACTTGGCCCTCAACGATGGCTTCTTTTAAAGTTTCGATCCAGTCAAATTCTTGTGATTTATTGGTTTCTGCTTTTACTATGGCATAGAATCCCTTAAGTGCATTAACAGGTCGAGTGGTGAGGTGTGCGTTTATTTTAATCGAATATATGAGATTTTAATTTAGCCTTGAATGAGTTTATATCTGGTTTATTTGTTTGTTTATTCTTCGGTATTTGTAGCATATATGCAGTGAACAAAGAATACATACCATATAAAGACCATGCACATTATGTTGTTAAATGCCCATAGGTTTATTTCAAATTGGGTCCTTGTGTGTTATTAACAGCGTTGCAACAAAAGACTAATACAATGTAAAGGATTCGGCTGCTAGCGATAAGATATTGACTCACTTGACTTATGGGCGTAATCCATGCTGGATCCTCGATATCTCCGTGACTTCTCTCCGCGAGTATAGCCTTTGGGACGTTCTGCGTTTTGCTGTCGCTAGTGGTAGGCCGATGTCCTCTCGGATTTGGGTGCACCATTTCTTGGGCGGTCGGCCTCGCGGTCTTGGATCGGGGAAGTCGAGGTGGTATGTCTACAGGTCTTCGGCCCACATGCCCAAACCATTTAAGCCTTTTGGTTTTGATACTGTCTGTTATTGTTGTGCTCATATGCAAGGCTGTTCTCACTGCCTCGTTTCTGACTCGATCGCGCAGCTTCACGCCGGAGATGGCTCTCAGACATCGCATTTTAAGTGCCTCTAACTTTCTGGTATCTTTAGACTTTATTGTCCATGTCTTTGCGGCGTAAGTTGCCATTGGAACGATGAGCGCTTTTTATGGTTTCACATTAAGGGGCTTGCTTATTTCGCGTTTTTGCCAGATTGGTATCTTCAGTCTACCGAATGCAACTGAGCCTAGCGATATCCGTCTTCTTACGTCGTCGTCGGAATTCGGGACTACGCTTTCGAGGAACACAAACTCTTTGACATGCTTGACTTCGCTGCCATCTAATACTACGGCTTGGTCGCTCTGGGATATGATCTTACATTTCGCGCCATTTATCTTAATACCCCATTCCTTGCACACTGTGTTTATCTGTTTGGGACTTTCTTTTAGTTTTTTTTTCAAAAAGGGCAGACAGAAGCGTGGTATGGTCTGCATACCTTATATCGGTGGAAAAGGTGTCTGTTAGGGCTAGTGTTTGATCTAGTTGGCTCAGTTCTTTCATAACGAATTCCAGAAAGACGTAGAACAGTGTTGGGGATAGGAGACAGCCTTGTCTGAGGTCAACGTGAACTTCCCCCTTCGGGCGCATTTTTTTGAAAATGGGTGCGCCCAACCTTTCACATGTTCTTTATATTTTTTGAAAATATTGTTTCCCTTTACTTAGTCAATTAGTTTTTTTTGTCTATATGGTGCACGTTGCAGGTTGGCTAGCGTCAGGGAAAATTAGAGAAATTCACAATCAATTTTCAAATCCGGGAAAATCAGAGAATCTCGCCCTTTTTGGAGAAAATCAGGGACACATCAGGTGATGTGATTACGGATAAGGGAAAAAATCATGGATATATGATTTTTTGTTAGATTTACCTGAAAATGCATTTGAATTACAATTGAGTTTTTTACGCTTTCCCTGAAAGTTCGCTCGCGCCTTCGGCGCTCGCATATTAAAAAACAAATCCATAACAAATTCTTGAATATTGATTTACTATACTAATAGTTATGGTTTTATATACCAGTACCAGATCTTTCTATGCCATTATCAATCTTGGTTCATGAAAAAGAATCAGGGACAAAACGGGAATAAAATCTGACTGGAGACTGGTCATTCTGACTATGGTAGTTAAAATCGGATTTTGCCTTGATATATATGGCTCTTACTTTTGGATATTTATCAGTAGGCGCATTGAGAAAATCTCGGGCGCACTTTTCGAAAAGAAGTGCGCCCGTGGGCGCAAGATTTTGTCTGGTCAAATGCATCCCTGGAAATCTATAGAGTTGAAATGAAGTGGCACTTGGTGTTCTTTCACCTTTTCGGATATTTGTCGAACGATAAAGATGGCATCAACCGTTTCTCGGCCTGCTCTGAAGCCGAATTGACTCTCTCCGGTTGACATTTCTGTTTTTTTCTTGCTTGCTTGTTTCGACTATGATGACTTAGCTTCACATATCATTCAATTATCTAATGCATTCCATTCCGTGATGGTTCTTGGAAAGAATGAGTTTTTTATTGAGCATAAACGGAATCAATGATTAAAAAATACTTAAACGATAAACGATATTTAATTTTGTAAAACATGCAAAAGTAAAATTTTAACAATAATTATATCAGTATATAAATGAACAGTGTATGAAACGAAGGGATCTGACTGGAAGAAAATTTAATTCTTATTAAGTGTCAGAACCATTTACAACAAAATAAATAATGCTACAACTACTAATCCTACTTCATTGGCATAGAACTGACTCAATATTGAGCGCTAAACCAAAAGTCGCGATAATAGATTTTCATTGTACTGATAGGTTTATGGACACTTCGAGACTCTACCACTTCGTGACTGGATACTTCGAGACTATTGCCAATTTTTGGTTTTGGATACTTCGAGACTCATGTCTGGATACCTCGAGACTATTGGTTTTGGACATTTCGAGACAGTTTTAGTCTCGAAGTGACCAAAATGAAAATAGTAAGAAATAACAATATTTTGTTATATATTTTTACTATCATTTTATCTTAATAGAAAAATATTGCGTGTTTCACGCAAATTTTATCATATTATCCCAAATATTTCCAACTCCACTGGTATATTTTTGTAATTATTCCTGGCATCTATAGATTGTGTGATTTCATGGTCATATGTTTATTTTCACTTATGCGTTTGGTTTGACTAAGTTTCATCTGAATTCGTAAAAATGATATGTTGCTTTATAAAGCTTAATCGTTAATCCCCTGACACAGTGATGTTTGCGAAGGGTACTCGTCTAATAACAGCTGCTTATCTATTGTCACACGCAATTGCAATTACTTGATCTCTCCCATAAGAAAGGGATTTGTGGTGCGACCGTGAGTGGCATTGATAGATTTTATATTGTTTGATGCGACATACATGCATTTACTTTCATGTTGTATTATACAAGTTTCATGTGATTATGTTTACGATTTCATTGTCCCAAGTAATATATCATAATAATCAATGAATTCTAAATATTCTGTATGTTTAAATGTTTATGAAAATCATTATCTAATGTTATATATATTAAATGGGTTTCATATTATGTTAAATACATTATATTTTTTACGTCATAGTCTTTCATGTATATAAGAAAAATATTTTTCGAAAAAGTCTCGAAGTGTCCAGGGCATAGTCTCGAAGTATCCAAAATATGAAAAGTCTCGAAGTGACCAATAGTCTCGAGATGTCCAGAGCATAGTCTCGAAGTATCCAAAATAAATAGTCTCGAAATGACCAATCGGCACGAAGTGGTAGAGTCTCGAGATGGTAGAGTCTCGAAGTATCCAGACACCTACTGATACAGACAATCTATATATTATTGTGGGGGGGGGGCATATAGACTCAGATATTTGGCTAAAGAATAAGCTCTACTGGACCGGGTGTTATTCGATATTCTTTACCTGAAAGTTATCAAACTTATCATTTCTAATCAAGATAGCATGCCCTAGCAATTGCTTGATTCAGGCTTACACTCTGAGATTCCTATATGTTTTTTTTTAGAAAAGAAACGAGCGAAGATCAACTTGAGTCTTATCCTGAGGCAGCAGTTTGGGGAACACACGCTGCAGTGGCATCATGAAGAACAGTGAGTTTCAAAACCAACTCAGTCGAGAACATTTCAATTTATCAAAGTTCAAGTTCATTTAATAATATTAGTCGTAATATCAGTCAGTTTCATGTTTTTTTTCTAATATTGGAATCCATTCCAGTGAAACAAAGCTGATGTTGTTTGCATCCAACTTTCTTTATTTGAGGTTGATTTATTCCAAGATAGACCTCCGTTATAATTGTTGTGTTACAACTTACAGACTGGAAAAGCTGAACAAAATCACCCATTTACGATTGGACCGCCTCAATATTGGATGGATTGATGGCCTTGAACTCATCGGGTCGAGTCTCACCCACCTCTACCTTCAGTCGGTGAGTGTTTGGTTGAATATTCAAAATAAAATGTCAATCATATCAAGGTTAACCATTTTGGGAAAAGAACTACCGGTACTGATGCTATAGAATCATCTGAATGCCTGTTTAGCAAATGTAGGTGAACAAATTAATGTTTGTTGAGGGTTTAATTTTAGCGGTCTTATATTGATATATGTATCATGTAAATGTTATTTTGCACAATAATTCTTAGATTGTATGGTCCAATCCGTTACTAAAAAACATACAAACTATGTATTGTTTTGTGCTAACATACTTTCTCTCTGTTTTAGAACAAGATCGAGCAAATAGAGAACCTGGAGTTTCTTCAAAACCTGAAATTCTTGATGCTGGCAAATAACTTCATTGAGCAAGTAGAAGGACTCTCGTTGCTTTCGAAGCTTCAGTTACTCGACATCTCAAACAACTCCATACAGCATCTCGATGCAGGTTGGTATGCAAGGGGGCCGAATAATAAATTGTCTTATATTGCATTTATCATCTTTCACTGTGATCTTATTTTTTTATATTCGTCGATTAACCATATTCACTGTGACGGCATTTTAAAATTTCCAACAAGTATATAACGAAGCAAAATGTTACGTACGGAATATGAGTGAAACCCGTGAAGCAATGATGAATGGTTTTGACTCTCCCCATTTGCGCCAAATAAGTCATTAAAAATATTTGTTGTTTAAGTGGATATTGCGCAGAAAAAGTCATTCAAAAATAATTATTTCTAAACTGGATATTTAGTTTTTTTCGCAAAAACGATACTATCTTTGAAAAAAAAATTGGGTTTTTGAGTGGGTTTTTGACCAAAAGATGCAGTGTATTTATATGTTTGTTTGATTTTCAGGTGAAATTCCAAAAAGCGTCATATTCCTTAACCTGTCAGGCAACATGTGCACGCATTTACCAGAATACAGGTAAATATGACTATGCCTCATAAATAAGAGAGATAATAAATCAATTTGAAATGCATTATGTTAACAGACACAATCGTTTCGAAGCAGTATTTCTCATTAATCATACATATCTATAAATAAACGTCGTTCCATTAACTTTTGTTCATACTGATTAATGCGTTATTTTGCCGTTAACAACACGCCCTTTTGAGACCGCTATTGTTAGTATAAGCAATTTAACAAAAAAGGTTTAAGTTGCAATTTATATTTTCTTGGTGAAGAATGGCATATTTGTACTATATTTCAATCTCTGTTTCAGTGAAGATGTGCGTCGGGCCTTACCGCGGTTGAAGATGTTGGACAATGAACATGTTCAAGAAGATGAAGAGGAAGAATCGGATGAAGACGACGAGGAGGACGGTGGGTGCAGTGTTTGTGTTTAATAAGTTAATTTATTGAATAAGTTGCCATTTGGTCACCTGGATAAAGCATTGAGAGAAGAACTATTTGCGGTACTTTGCTTTTTTTATGCAAACGTTATAAAAACGTGCTATCAATATAACTAGGCACATGTAAGTATGTGAAAACAGATCCTTGGGAAACGCTGGGTTATCGTCCTTTGACAGTCTTGTTTGCGCACTCCTAACTTTTTTGGTCCATCTATTTGACTATAACATTCTGTTGTAAATGCGTCATAAAAACACATAAAGTCATAAGCATTCCTAAATATATTTATTGTTTCCAAAGACAAAACAAAATCATCCTGTTAAAAAATCGTAACTAATAAATCAAAGCAACCAAACTACTTTTCAAAAAATCTAAATCATAATTTAGATAATAGATAAAGAACATCATCCGAAATAGATCAACCTGCATGTGGCTGGCGTAGATGCAAACCGTAGCCATCATGTTTTAGCATATCAATATGACTGCAAGAGAAAGCCGGAAAATATATTGAATTTATATGTTGGTCCCCCATACGCGCGACCAATGTCGCTGACACTCTTTACCCACACCTGTTCCCCGGCTGCACATTCAGTAACCGCTGTCACAGAACCTTGATTGTATTCATTTCTATCAGAACTCGCTATGGCAAGTTGTCTATCGTTGCACATGAGTTCTGCTTCCATAAAGAAGCCGTTCTCATTATACACTGTCAAGGTGAAAACATATGTCCCTTGTCGGGGACACACATACGTGCTGGTCTCGGCGAAGTAGTTGTTTCCGATGTTGCTAACGATGACGTCAAATATGACGACGTCTCCCTGGTTGTAGTCATGGTTGCGGTCGATTGAAGCGGTGAAGGCGGAGGGCTCCGTTGTGTCATCTGAAAACATAAATAATAAACCTACCGACTTATCCTCGTATTCTTTTGGAACACTCTGTACCGGGGACAGATACGGTTACAGTTCCATCCAAAAAAAGAAAAAAAAACAGTATCTCCAAATAGGGTTAGATACAACTTGTTTTGGGAACAATACTGTTTTGGTATGATTACTGTAACTAGGTAGCTATTTTGATAATGGAATTACAATCATAACAACAGCACATAATCTCATGGCGAACAATCAATAAAGTTATAAAATTATAACTATGTTTTTAACTCGAATCACGACAAAACCATTTACCAACCCGGGGAGCACGAGTAATACACCAGAGCGTAATCTGAGTAGTACGGTTCCTCACAGCTGGGCACAAGACCCCCAGGATTCTCGAATTGACAGCTGGTCTTGTTGTTGCACACGGAATTAAGCGCTCCAGTCAACCGGGGCGTTGTCTTCCATGGACTCTTTGCAATCCTTAGGGTGTGGCGTGCAGCAGGCATCTGGGCAAGATGTGTTGTATTGGGCGTAATAAGCGCTCGTCACGTTGATTTTTCGGTTGTTTGAACAGGTAATGTTGATGATTTCAAGGCTGCAGCCAAACGCCTGGTAAATGCCTGTTAGAAATGTAAATACAGTTTATCACATTAGTATATTGTGTTCTTCTTATATGAGTGCGTTTCTATTGTTAACTTTTACAAGATTATACAATTGATACCCCACGTCTTTTACCAAAACCAGACAACGCAAGGTAAACCTTTGCTTCAGCTAGTTCTTATTCCTTTCCTTGTGTTATGTAGGTAAACGTTTTGGATGATGGCAACATTAAATAGAAAAGTATATGCGTGGCCATTTGACTAAGATTGTTTATCTGTTTAGTTAATGATACCATATATAAATTAACTTACTTTGGACGCCGTGATTTCTTTCATGTATAATGTTACCGTCAATCTGTGTAAACCGCGTATGTCGACATAATCTGAAATTTTTCAGGCAATGTTGACATACGCTGAAAAAAGGCTCCAAAAATTACACAGATTGACTAAAATGGTTCTCGATGATAATCTGAGCAATAAACAATGAACAATGCGCTCATTGTATTGAAGAACATAATGGTTATGGATTATGTTTCAGTGTGTTATTTTATGAGTTGAGCTCACACAATGGGTTAATGATATTTGTGGTATGATGAACGCTAAGTAATAGGATTAGGGTTGAGGACAATATTATGATTTTATTTTAATTATTTCAAGTAATGAATTATAATGACGACTTATGAGCGCTTCAAATGATTATTATTTATCTTTTTTTTTAAATAATTTTATTTGAGGACAATCAAAGGGATTTTGATCGATATTATGAACTATTTTCAATGCATATGACTGCCCTTGAGACAGAGCTTAGGACCCGGGGGTTATAATTGAACTTTCTGAAGTTTCTGCTTTTAAAGCTTACTGATACATTTTTCTCTTAAAATAAGTAATTTTTAAACCACAAACTTATATTTTGATAACACATGCCATATACAGTTTGTCTAATTTGAAGGTATACGATTCTTTAAAATTAATTGAGATTTCAAATATAAATGAATTTTAAATATGATTTGAAATATTATTTGATATGTTTTAGATTGTTTAATGCTCGAATTTTAATATAACATTCAATGTTACATTAAAGTGAAGAAAGTTTGATTTTCATTTCACATTTTTAATTAATTTTCGTTTCGTCATCGTTTCGAGTCGATATTGTATTCAAATTCTAAACATTTGTAACAAATATTGCGAGTAATGGTGCGTTCAGCGGGACTTCGCGTCTGCGTCTGCGGAATTTGAATTAGTATAAAACATAGTAATCCCTGCGGAATTAAAACCACAGGGTTAACTTTGCTTTATACCAATTTAAATTCCGCAGACGCAAACGCGAAGTTCTGCTGAATGCACCATAATAATGATTTCTAAATTAATAAACTAAACCCACAATTGTATTATGCTTAGCTTGTAACAAATAAACTTGAATTAACAAAACCTTTCACAACACTAATCCTATTATTAGGCTTTCATCATACCACAAATATCATTAATCAATTTTTTAGCTCTACTCATAAAATAAAACACTTAACTATAATGAATGACAATTATATTCCTAATATGCTAGCATAAGGGCTCCGACCTGGGTGCCGAACGAATAAACTATACATGAGGATTTTAACCATACATTTTCCGCATAAATGTGAATTGAACTTTTACGATGACATCCTGATATATCTAAAGCAATTTTACCAAATTTATTATGAGATGTTTCTTACCTTTATCTAAGCAATAAAACTGCTCCCGCCCTTTATTTTGCAGATATGTTTGGCATGTAAATCGAACAGCACTGAGGATATCCAATCATTTGCGATGATCCTTAATTTAGAAAATGTCAAGCATTAAGCTTTAAATGTTAGCCAATGTCACATTATCTGTATTTGATATATAATGAACATGTGGCCCACCTTATTTACATAAAAATAGGGATCCTATAACCCAGTAAAATAATGAAGACCTAAATTGAATTCTCTTGAAATGCCAACCCCAGTTGTCAAACAACATAGTTTTGTTTGTCTTTGACACAACCCGCATAGGCGATTATGTAAGCCAGCCCATTGTTTGCCATTTCGGACCTTCTATAAAAACACCATATTCCTCCTACAATGCTTAAGATCGTTCTTGAAAACTGCTTATCCAAAAACATGTTAATTTCCAAAATCAACAAGATAAAAAATATCTAAATAGCAATAACGATATCAAATAAACATCGTGAAAATTCTGAATCTAATAGTGTAATTTTTAATCACGCGATATAATGATATCTATATTAAAATTGGATTTAAACAGGTCGCGATAGTCAAATTTGGAAATTAAACATAATAAGGGTAATGATCACTGATTATTGCTAATCTAATCTCCGAGAACCATTTTAGTCAATCTGTGTAATTTTTGGAGCCTTTTTTCAGCGTATGTCAACATTGCCTGAACATTTTCAGATTATGTCGACATAAGCTGATTGAACCAGCGTATGTCGACATTGCCTAAAAAATCAGCGTATGTAGACATACGCGGTTTTCACAGATTGACGGTAACATAAAGAGGCCCGTCTTCGATTTGCTTGGACGTCCATCGTATTCTTATAAATGAATTCGATGTACTGGTATTTGACATTAGCTTCTTCATTAATCAAAGTGACAATACGCCTTTAAATGCTCATAGTCGGGTGATATTCTATCGATTCGTGCAATTCCAACCTCGTTTAAACTCCTTAATCTTAGAGTATTACAAAACATACACAATTTCATTGTTAATTTTCGAATATTTTAGCCATAAATAGAATACAATTTCTTAAGATCAGACGCTTTTTTTGGCCATATTTAGCCATTCCCAATGTTTCACCATTATTTGCACTCCAACTATTGGTTGTATTAAAGGTTTTATTATATAAAATGATAGGTATACATGTTGTTTATCATATTATATGTCTAAATTTATTAGCTTATAGTTGAATATTTAGGAATCGTACCGTTTGTTGACGTCACCCGAAACATATGAACTTTCTTAAGTTCAGACACTTTGCAAGCGTTAGACTTTAAGAGTCAATATAAAGACATAGAATTAAATTTTATTTTCACATAACGTCTATCAATATGAGAGGGTGTTTTTTATGCGTTAGAATCTATTTAGCCATATATGAGGTCAAGAATAAGAACGAAACACTGTGTTTAATTTACGTCTTGCAGGTGAACTTCATTATTTATAATAAATTAAAGGTTTTTATGTAAGAAAATACAATGTTTTAAAATTTTTTGGATAAGATTACTGTAAGTTAAGGGAGGATCCCATAAATATCAAACCAGGATGCTAATATAGCGCCGTTTTTACATTCAAGACCGAGGGGGGATGGGGATTGGGGGTGGTAATAGTATAAACTATGGAGGGGCTTCGATTTATATTTTGGGATACTATTTCAGAGCAAACAGGGATGGGCGAAACGCAAATACGATGAGATATGGAGGGTCAGGGCCCAGATTATTTATTTTGTATAACATATAAGAGCAAACGGTTGATTCGTCAT
>LQRL01133409.1:911-15061 GCA_001703475.1 Hydroides elegans | reverse complement strand
ACGTATAGCACACTCCAAGTTGGGTCAAAGTTTGGACAAAGTCCCCACTCATGTCACATTGCTTGCCATTCCAATAGCATCTATAGAGAAAGAAATAATGCAAACCATGTCTAAGTTCATATTATCATGCCACTTTGACCTACAGAGTTAAAATCTACAAACACGGAACTGTTGAAACCTAAAGCAGGCTAAGTTCCCATATCTAGACATTTTTATTTTTATGTATACCATCTGACTTCAAGAAACATACTACCACCGTTGACGATTGCAATAAAGTCTTTAATTCAAAACATGGAGTAAAAATCTTAGTGTCTTTCTTTATATCAAATTCTTTATTTTACACAATCTCAACCATAATATTTACTATTTACAAGTTCCATTGGTGTTTTAGTATTTGCGTCATTACATCACATCTCTTTGCAAGCACTGCCAAAATATGGCTTGATGTTGATTACATTTTAATCATAAAATAACATTTATGTGCACATGTTGATGTAGGAATGATTTTCGACTAATATTAAATATTAAATCCATACATAAAATTAAATAAGAAATAATGCAACAGTTATATGTATTATAAACATCTTTAGGCGTGTTCTAATACTGAAGGTACTAAGTCAGATAACAAGTGTCAGATGTTGGTCGGTGATATGCTTGTATTTATTTTGTTTATATTTATGCCTTAAGGCTGCTTTCATATCAATATATAAAGATATAATGAATAAACAATTTGTATCATTGAACTAGTTCGGATAATTAATCAACTTTCACCGCAGATACGAAATAAGATAACATTGGAAATTTAACTTTACTTACTGATCAATCATATCATCGAGTTGATGAGCAGCAGATCTCAACAAATCATGTGTATTTAAATGAGAGTGATTCCCTGAAAAGTGTAACAAATGTCTAAAGAATATATGATAATGAGTTGGTGAGCTGCAGATCTCAACACATCATGTGTGTTTAAATGAGAGTGATTCCCTGAAAAGTGTAACAATTGTATAAAGAATATATGATAGTGAGTTGGTGAGCCGCAGATCTCAACAAATTATACGTATTAAAATGTGAGTAGTACCCTGAAAAGTGTTACAAATGTATCTAACATATAAGATAATAAAATGCCACAAAAAGAGTTATGCTATAAGTAAAGATTCATTAAATAAATCAATTATATGCGAAACTTCATAATTCTTCTTATGTCTGAAATTTTATGGGCGGTTGCAGTTCACAGTGTTATCCCCAAGCCGGCATTGGGAATTTCATGTAAATGCGTGTTTCTTATCAGTTAGCCTTGGTTCATATATGTATATAATAGAATATTATAGATATGATTGGAATTGACAATAATCATTGTCAAAATACCGTTTTGTTGCTTTTGGAAGGAAAATAAAGCAGCGCTCAAGCATGGGTCAAGCGCTGCTTGGAGTTAACACCGTGAACTGCAATCGGGCATAAGTATACTTACCAATATCAACAATATCCTCCTTGTTTTCATACATGCTATTTATCAACTCATGGATTTGCAATTCCCAAATTACTGTAGCTCTAGAAAAATACGATGTAGAACAGTGGAATAATAATGAATGATGGCTTTCAAACTTCAACATTTAGCAAAATAAGGTGTTAATTTTCTTTTCGATTTTCTAAAATTCACCATCATATAAGACAAAAAACACTATATTATGAACAAGCAAATATGTTTAATCAATTTCGAAATGATAATTGTCAATTAACATTATAAAAAACAAGAAATGATTAAAACGGTGTTTTTCAAATTGCTCAAATGTCCAAGAAAAAAAGTAATTTCTCAGAATTTCTAATCCAGTTGGATGTAAGTAGGAACACATTTTGAGGAAACAGCTCATTAGGTATCTTCATTTTACAAATGTTAACAGAGTCATGTATTTTCCTAATGTACATATGAAGTATTATTGCATGTGTGAAACAACACAACCCTGTTAACACATACATACACGAAATCCCGAAATAAAATACCTTAAACTACCTGAAATTATTGAGATTGCAGATTGTCACATCCGGAAATTCCATTTTGCTAGATGGTACCACTTTCAGGTCCATCGTTGCAGCATATTTGAAATAGTCATGGGATCGCATTGAAACGTGTACCACAAATAAAGCAATAGCGCCAAATACAAATAAAATCCACAGTATTCTGCATTAAACATATTGTAATAATTCTAACATGAGGTCTGTTTGCTACATATATATATATGTATGCATACTAAATGTGAGCTTATATGAATAAGAAGTGGTGTGAAATGTATTTTTGATTGTTTAATGAGCCAGATATAAATGACCAGATTCTAAAATTGCATTGCATGATAATGTTCTATTGTTTAAGTTGCACATGTAGTCAGTGTTGTTTAAATGCTCACTTCTGAATTCTCAAAGATGAGTTAAAGATGTAGCGTATGCCATGAAATGTCGTTCCTTCTGTGAATTCCCTCCATGTAGGGACATGCAATGCGACAGGTTGTCTCTGTTTGAATGACATATTTATCAATTAGTGTATGACTCCGTTTCCGATCCATTACAAACCATTAAATGCTATACTGTCATTGTGTTTCAAACACTACAAAAACAAAGTGCATTTTCATATCCGGTTAATATTACATTAACATTAAATTAAAATCATCACCATTATGGTAGAATATCTGACGACAGACAAAAATGTAGAAATTATTCTTATTCTCCCATATATAATACGACCTTATACTAGAACAGTAAATAAAGTGATATAAGAATACTAATACGCTTTTGATTATGTTACACACTATTTTTGGCATTTTCATTTGTTATAAATGTTCTAGCAGTGAAATTTGTTCTATATCTTTACCATGTAGTGTATATACATCATATGTATATATGGTGTAATTCAGCTCTTTATGTCACCGTATTCAAAATATCGAATAAACAAACTTTTTATACTTATACTAGCGTCGCAGTTGTATTGCATAAGATATTAATTGTCTTTTCTGTAGGGCAGGATAATCATTTTGAAATGATAAACGAATAAATCAATTTCAAAACAAAATAATAATTGTACCTTTTCGGTTTCAGAAGATTGAAAAGATATTTCCCCTAAAATAAAACATATATATATATATATATGTATATTGAATATGATAAATGATTTGTAAATAAAATAATCGATTAGACGATCATAATTTATGGTAATGCCCGGATGTTCATATTATGACACAATTAAAGTTCCCAAAATACATCTATGTTTTATTTACCATTATACATTTCCATTTTACTTTATTAAACATATTCTAGTCTGTTTGATTGTTATATCATTAGACCTTAAATCTAACTATTTAGGGTATGGCCAAATTGATCGATTTCACCTTCAAACCTAGAATCAAACTACTTACGGTCGTGGTTCAAATGCCACAAAAGTAATGTTGTTTTGATGTACCTACCAAGTAACCACCTCTCAAAAATGTTTATATATAAATTCCTATTTACACCAGTCTAAAGATGGTTTGAAGGTTATTTGATAGTGGTTTAAAACTAGGCTTGAAGGTGGGTTTGACCAATATAAACGCACATATATATCTTACCATCTGGTACATTTCGGAAATGTACAGAATTAATAGGTGTTTCTGACACCTCAGTCACCATATTCGTATTTCAATATATCTCCTTTTAGATAATCTAGCTATATATTGTATTATAATTTTATCTCGTATTATTTTGTACCATAATTTTGATTGTTTTTGGTTTTGCTTGAGCTACACGTTGAGCTACATGATACAATACTTTTATGCCTCAATAACAGTTTGTCATTTTATAGACATGCATCACAACAAAAGAGCTGCATGAATTATTGATCAAACGATATGACGAATAGACAATACATTGCCTCATGTGGATATGAGAAGAATCTAGGCCAGACAGTAAATTATAGATGGAATTTGATACATTCCTTCTCGGCAAGACACGCCCTATAGGCGTCCTAATTACGTAAACGGACGTAAAGATCGTGATGAGAACGTGCCAGCTTTAGAATTCCAAAGAAAGCATTTTACATGATATTTTTGTATAAATATTTAGACACTGAAATCGTACTCGAAAATCTTTTTAAAGATTCAAATGTAAACATATTGAAAATATCAAATATATTCAACTAATTTGATCCATCATCGACCAATAAAAACCGTTACGTGAATACTCAAATAAATGTATGTATATTCAACCTAATATGTTACTATAGAATAAGTTAAAGGAAATATTGTGATTTTTTTCTTATGTTTAAGAATATCAAAATGTATCTAGTCATCGTATGTCTATCATTATTAACCACTATAAAACATATAGACTTCTGTAATGTTGTCTGCACAAATGGGACTATCAAGGAAAGCTATTATCTTTGATTGACTTAATATAAATGCTATTCTGATTTTTTTCTTATGTTTAAGAATATCAAAATGTATCTAGTCATCGTATGTCTATCATTATTAACCACTATAAAACATATAGACTTCTGTAATGGTGTCTGCACAAATGGGACTATCAAAGAGAGCTATTATCTTTGATTGACTTAAAATAAATGCTTTGTACAATGTAACCCGTAACAACACGACCATGAACAGGTTTATTCATCTGCATATGACACGATAATTTGATTGAACTGAATCATCATGATAAAAACCTTAATCAGCATAAAACATATCATTTCAAGGAAAGTCAGCTTTACACATTTAAACAATTAGGTAAACATCATATCAATTATGAATCAATTGGTCCAAACTGCTTTTATATGAACTGCCATTCCTCTTTGATTGATAACCTTATATTGAACATGCGGAGCATATAGATGAAAGGATTAGACGGTCTGCAAATTAAAAAGGTCGGTCCACAAGCAGATTTACATATAATAGTATTAGGTTGTGCTTCTTTTGATATGTTTACATATTGTAAAAAATAGCTTATTCCATTTATGATATTCCATTTTATCTATTTTTCTAACAAAAAAAACTTTTACAACAAAAAATATTTTGTTTTCAGCATAGAATGATTGTTAAAATAGATGTTAAGAAACAATTATAGATAAGTAAGAAATTGACCTAATATAACCCATTCCTCCATGTAGTGGTCATA
Organism: Hydroides elegans; assembly: GCA_001703475.1. NCBI lineage: Eukaryota > Metazoa > Annelida > Polychaeta > Sabellida > Serpulidae > Hydroides > Hydroides elegans. The sequence goes on along the minus strand of LQRL01133409.1, from coordinate 9,931 downwards.
AATAGCCGTTCATGAGTAATTATGTTAAATCGCATAGTCGAAAATGAAAACCAATATGCTAAAAGGTGCAGCTGAACTGTGTTATAATAGTCTTGTGCAAAAGGTGTAAAGCAATGAGAGACATCTATAGATGTGTATGTTAAACATGACAATATAACATTTGCCCAACTGTTTTCTTTAATAACTGTTTCCCTATTTAATCTATTAATGCACTGTAAATGGACGAATAAATCCCAGGGGGTAAAAAAGCATTGTATGAATTTTATCTACAGTAGCTTCAATATCCAAATGCTCAGATTAAAGAATTCTAACAATAGAATAAACACAGAAAAACATCAAACAGCATAGCATTCCTTGGTGGAATGTATTAGAAGTCGTTTGAATTATTCATATACGCAATGGAAGTGCATCATTCGCTGAATTACAAGAACTGTTTTGTGGAATAAAACCATAATTCATTCTTTCAATAAGACCATTCACATTTGAAAATGCTCAACAGTGTACGACCTGTTTATTGAAAGGCCCATTTATTTTGTTTTAATTATTAATTCATTGCTTAGGACCATGAAGGTTTTCTATTTGTTGTTCTTGTTCTTGCGTCTGTTCTTGCGTCTGCGTCTGCGAAATTAATTTAGGTATAGATATATAGTAATCCCAGCAAAATTAATACCATAGAATCTGTATATTTTATACCAACAGACGCAGGAGAGCCGCTGATAGTACCATTAGTCTGTAAATTATGTTGCAACAACAATATTTTCCCCTCATTTTGATAAACATCACTTGATAATTGAATTCGGTTTCCCCATGTAAATTTGAAAATTATTTTTTGCATATTTATTTTAATGCGTTTCTTGTCAACTTTGTATTCCTCTAACCACCCCCTCTTCAATGTCATCTAAACAGAAACAATGCTATTGTTATGTGACTTTTTATCTCATTATCTCGAGTTAATTCGTGTGATTTACCATGGTTAAAATGATATACATTTATAAAATACGACCAAAAGGTAGGTATTTTGTTCAGTAATATTGACGCAGTAGTAACAGTAGCATGAATTGCCCAGAAACCTTATCCAGTACACATATAAAACTTGCATAAAAAGCTATCCTAGTATTATCTATATTCTCTTGGTTCACAGTTTTTCACAAATTAACCACTTTTCATTCGTGAAATTTCACTATATCTTTCTACCATTAGCTAGCATCATTGCACTCTGTATTTCTATAAACTTTTAAAGTTTTTTGTTTTATCAATTTGAGCAGAGTTTGTCTCTTGCCGCTTCTGGGTCTCTTGGATTTTCTTAAACCCTTGTCAACGTATTATTGTTTCAGTGTAAATTGAGTCTCTTAGCATTTCAAGTAGTTATGATCTTCTAGTGTTTTTCGTCTCCGGTTGAATCTGGTAGTAGTGCGGCCGGAGACACAACCCTAAATAGGGTCCCGTGTGCAATTCATATAAAATCCCGACACCATATATATTTGACAGTTCAATATATATACTGTATGAAAAATGATGTTGGCGATTGGATCGCAAATTCTTTTGTCAAGTGGGAAATAGAAGAAAGATCTGTCTTTTGCGAAAATTCTCAGTATTACATTTATCACGTATATAAGGTCTATGCATAGTTAAAAACACATGGCATAGGAACAAATATCGGTAAAACAAGCAGCAAGTTTGCTATTGATTTAAAAATTTCAGTCTCAAGTAGCATGTGTGCGTCAAACTTAGATTCCTGATCTCCTATGGTATTAAGGTAAGCGTACTTTTGGTTAGAATGCAGCTCATGCATTTTCATTTGAATATCTTATAGGTACATTATGATAACCCTGGTAGCTTTTCTATTTTGTTTATTGCATCTATTATTTCTTACAAAAACGATTATCTTAGATTCTGATTAAAACTTATATCTTAGATTATACATTACGACAGACTCTTTTAGTTTTGTTCGATATAATCAGTAGTATATTTCATTAACAATAGATAAGATTATATCAGATTCCAACTGCATTGCATATTTCAGAATTCACCATCATCAAGTCTAACAAAAATAATAAATGTGATGGGCTTATCTGTCTGTTTCTAGTGTAAAATCACAAATAACAATGCCACGCCTATTTAAACGTCGAGACGCTACCCTGGTCAGCTTTTTTGCGATAAATAACCGATAGAGAACTCCTGAAACCATTCAGATCGTCGCTGATAATCCAGGCAACGTGCCCCTTAAAACCGCGATGCACTCAGAGACTCTCTTTGAAGATCTTTACGCCTTTCCTCAGACAATTATCAACCGCTCTGTTATGTCAGTGCCACGATGTATTTAGGAAATGTTGGCTGTATGTGGTGGACACACACGATTCTGATCATATAAAATGTTTTTGACTAGTTTAAGCATGGGATATTTTACAACAATAAAGTCAAAGTACTGCTACGATAATCCTTTATTTCAATTTGCTTGTAGACATACAAAGCTCTTAATTATTCTTAAATAATATCTCTTTATAATTTCATGAGGATCCATTCAGTAGAACCAGAGATACTATCCTTTGAAATCATGTATACTTTCTTGTGTTGGTGAGTATTTTTGATTAAAACAAAATAATCGATAAGATTGATAAATTGCAAGTCACATAAGTGGTTTAGTCGAAATAATTTCAAAAGGCAGATTAAATCACACGATGCACATCTACCTTTGCGGTAACAAATGTTTTGAACGATGCAAGCATTAAGCAACAATCCTCCTAAGCGCTGGATCATTTATCATCCTTATGGCTTAATTGATCTTTCAAATAAAACACATATATATTAGTTTTTGAAGGTATAATTTTTACAATGTGTATCATGTTTGCATGATCCATGATCAACTGGAGGAAAATGCACTTGGAGCAACTATTTTAAAAGGCAATGTTAAAATTATATAAAACGAAATGTTTGTCAACTTGTATGCATAAACAGCATTAAATATACATGGTTAACCCCTATGTCAAGGCATATTGCAAAGATGAGGGGCACTGGCGACACTCAAAAAACTAAAAGGATCATTTTTGAATGAGATTTAACAGCCGTATAAGATATGTTCATGTTTCTTATACTTAAATTATTATAGATATTTCAAATAAAATAACATTACTTTATATTTTCAAAAACATTCTTTTCTGATTCCAAATAATGCTGCAAATATATAAAGTTTCAAACCCATGCATATGCATAACCAAACATTGTGGAATACCATAATTATACCAACATTGGTGAAATCTATTTGAAGAAAGAACAAGATAAGTATAGATCACCGACATTGGTCATTTAGCTTTATGCCTCATTTTTCATCACAATAAGCATATTTATTTATGATTTACTGTGTATCTCCCATAACGTTAATTCATTGTTTTTTTCTCAACTATGTCAACTATATTTTATTTCCCTATTTAATATGACTAATGATATAATCATATCCATGGATAAGTAATATATAAGATTATCAGACGAAAGAAGCCTTTCATTATTTGTGATTATATCAATATATATGTATAGCATATATTGAACATTACACTTTGGGTTGCATCATAATTGCAGAACACAGTTAAGAATTGTTTTTGAAATATATATGTATCTTTGATCAAAAACTCTCTATAAAAATGCCACGTACACTATATGATGTAAGTAATCATTTGTCGGTTTATCTTACGGATATCTATATTCACAAAAGTACATGGAGCTAGAAAAACAGTCATAATCATTCCATTTGCCGTTGTGAGAAGAACCTGCCCTTGAAAACTTGAGACAATCTTGGTCGCCGCCACTGTTATCGGGTTGCCCGTTAAAAGCGGTCGACCAATCAGAAAAGAGGTCATCTATAGGTCGACCGGAAGTGGCCCAAATCCAGTCTCCTTCCATATGCTCATCTGTGCCACCGATCCACACGTCAGCATTCTCCTCTGAGATAGATAAAATAAAGATATCGTGATATTCCATAGCAATTGTCTCAAAATTAGCCAAAGAAATATATTGTACCAAACGTGGTTAAAAAAATGTTATGTTTTGAACAACGACACAATACTACGAACAACGACACAATACTACGATTTTAACATCGACATTTTGCTAAATATGTTCCTCACCTATCTGTAAATTACCTATCATTAATTACATATAAAAGGTTATAAGGCAATTGCAAGCAATTACAGTTAATTAGCAATTATTTATTCTTATCAATTATCACAAAATTAACTTTGCGCAACCAAAAATACTATATACCCTCTGCAATAGCCTTGAGTTGGGTGTTTATATCCACAATGTCAACTTCCGCTAGACGCCCGTTGTCAAATGCGCATGCGTCAAATGCAGCATGCCATGAGAGCTGTGAAGTCACAAGAATGAAGCACCGTTCTCCGTATTCTACGTCACAGACTCTTTCTTAAATTCACAAATGGAAAAAAGTATGATATTTAAAAATGACGGACATTTAGAATCGTTATCGTTTTCTCATTGTGTGTTAAAATATTGTTTAATTGTGTGCTAAACGCTATCGATAATGCTACATTCGTATGCAGTAATGGCGTAATATTGTATTTAACATCATTTAATATTCTGTCACAAGAATTATTTTTTTATTGTTTTATTACATGTACTAAAATATTTTAAAATTTTGACGGCATACTTTGTTTTTTTTTTCAATAAACATATTTGAGAGGCTATATGAAAAAGATCGACAACTTGCAAGCGCATTAAGAATATAACGCTTTTTAAACATCATGAAAAATTCCTTTATAATAATTCTTATATTACAATTTATTACTAACAAAAAAGCTAGAGTTATAATAATGTTTTTATAAAATATATTAGAAAATGTGTTTTTGTCATTAGCCAACTGAATTTACTCAATACATTTTTTTTTGCTATTTGTGTATTAAAGTCAATTAAACAAGTAACAACAATTAATATTGATAAACAATATATATTACCAGTTATATCCATGACAAAAGACGACCACAGAAGAAACAGTTCTTGGATTGTCTCCGGAACCGATTGAAACCCGTCCCCGGCCTAAACGTCAAAGTAATAGTTTTTACAATTGTCTGTTTAATTGGTTTATAGCATCATTTTGTGGAAAAAATGAATAACGTAGACTCGTCTCATTATGAGAGCAGTACTTAGACTTCTTTGAGACCAGTTTATCGTTAGACGTTTGTTTGAGGTTGCCTTAATGAGTTGCATATATATTTTGACTAAAAAGAATTGTTCATACCCTCTCATTTTTTACTTACTATTTGCTCAACCTCTCTATTCATATTCAACTCTTAAAAATACATCCACAAAATTTATGCTAGAAATAGGCCATTATAATAAAAATGTAAGATGTTTAATTGCATATATTCTAATATACATCATGCCAAACCTGTTTACAGAGATAACAGTCCGATCCTATTTGTGCAAATCCAACGCAAGCGTTATCTGAGTTGCAGTGTTTGAAGCACGAAACAAAACTGCAACACAGCAATAAAATACATTTATTCCATAGAAACATTGATCTGAAACATATATATTATCTCATCAAACTTTTACCCGATAACTCACATATTATATTTTCAAAAGTGTATCACACTGACGGATATTGTAATAATAAAAGCAGATCAAAGTTATCAATTAAGAATTTGAAGCCGGTGATAAAACAATTGTAGCACTTACTTGATGATGCTGGAATCAACGCCACAGACTTGATGTTGGAAAAATATACGCGTTTTAGTGTCGAGGCCTTCAATTAATAACATTTCACGAACGTGCTTAAAATCTTTAATATATCCACACCCGAAAGTTGTACAGATAAGAACATAGCACAGGCATGCTAAGTTTATAACACATTTTATTTTACAAAACATAATTAGCTATATTTGTCAATAAAAACATATGGAATATATTTTTTTTATGCTAGCACTGCATCTTGCCTTTAGATTTCGAACAAAATATTGTCTTAACAGTTCAATTCCATTTTCATACTAGCTAGCTTCGTGGTTATTGACAAGAATTTGATCAATTAATGATTTCAAAGCACAGCATTATTGCATTTTCTTCTCAGATTTTGGTGCTACAACATCTATATTTTCCTATATGCGGATGCATATGGTTACGTCTAATTCAACATAACATAAAACTGTCTGTGTTGGGTGTAAAACGATTAATAATTGATGTTTGATAGTTTGTATTTGGTGCGGGCATGCACATATCGTATTTTCTGAGAAACCGAAACAAAATATGATCCAGACAATAAAACTCAATTTACTTTGTTTCGATTTCGCAGGGTTAACAGAACATTCCCCAGTTGCGCCAACATTCCACACATAAGCCTGCTAAGCATACAGGACAAAAGAATCACTTTTTTACAACAAAAATTGTATTGATATTATACATTTTATATTGCATATATGATTCAAATCAATACATATATATCTATTTCCAAAATTGATTTGTTTGAGACATTATGTTTCAATGATATGGGAGGGGCAAATTGTTACTCTAAGTAGCTATGTTTGTGCTATGACAAGAATATCAGAGGTGACTGTATATATGGGTTTCAAATCATTCCAATTTCAACGTGTGATTCAGGTTTATATTGCAGTTCTGTTAACGATAATTAGTTCAATCATCAATAATATGTTGACAAGTTTCATGGTCAATACAGAGACTTCATTCACTAGTCATTCTTTTGCACCGATGCTTAAGGGGTACATTGGTGGCTAATGTGTATTTTGGTGCATTTACTTCAGGCTTAAGAATATTTCTTGGTTGTTCGAAGCACATAGAATTTCCAAGTGACATGGTTGTTTTCAAAATATAACAATTCAATGTACCATCCTTGAACCAAAAGATTCTTGATGTTGTCACACAATAACATAATGAACCCCTGCTTTGTGTTATTTTAAACCTTTTTCCTAATGGAATCAATGTATGTTGTGGGGGTTTCAGACTTTTCACTGGCCACATTAATATAAGAGTCAGCCTTCAGTCTAGATGTAGTTTGACTTATGCATGACACTACTTGTACAACTATTTAAAAGATAATAATATCTAACAGACATCCATATGCAAAAAAGCTGTCGTTTCTGACCGATGCAAAAAAAGCTATCAATATTTGCTATAGCAGTGCATTTAGCTTTGTAACGTGTATAGTATAGTATAGTATAGAAGAGCGGGTAAGAAAAAGACACAATTTAGTTTTACTTTATACTCAGATCTTATCGAAAATGTTATGTATTGGATAGCCTTGATTCAATTCCATCGTACACAAACTTAAACATCGCATCCTATTTACCTTAGAATATTATTTGTAACGCGCAAAAACTTCTCATCTAACTCTGGAATGGATTGAAATATTGTGTTTGCTGGTTTGAATTGGATACTTTTAACATATCAAAGAACATTGAAATTAATTTAAACTTTTTCGGTATGACACAAATTGACTTCCACTTATCTATATGTGAATGGAAGTCCGTGTGTTATGTTGTGTCCTGAAACTGGGAAGTTGTGTATCACATTTCATGTGTTTGTTTCACGTATTTTCACGTATGTTTCGGGCACCACCCAATTTCTTTTCATCAATGTAGGTATAACCGCAACTTGATGTTTGTGGGATGTCAGTTTATTGGTTTATATTATGTATTGAGAGGTCCACGTGTCTATTCTCAATGTCTCTAATCCAACTTTTGGATACTGAGAAAAGAAAGGGCTAACGTACCAGTGACCAAATCAAAGATTACACCTTCCATAGCAATGATTCCAGTTTGTTGAATCCAACGTTGCAAAAATGAATAATTCGAAGCTACCCTGTAATGCAACACTGAAACAGTCTTGTTAATAATTTTTCTACTTAATTACAATATAATATAAGACAGTGTTGACAAGCTTGGCAGATGTCGAGAGGATCGTGCATGCTTTCAACTGGACTTCTATCTTGTTGATTCACCTAGTTCATGGAAGCAAAAAGAGCCCACTTTTTTGTGGTACCCTCATATACCAAACTTCAATAGTTTTTGAATTACTTTATTAATTTATTAGAATATGTTAACTAAAACATTGTTAATAAGATGGTACTTGATTGCATCTAGGCTTCTCAATATTTGGTAACACGTTTTCATGGTAGCAAAACCAGCCCACCTCCTCTTCATTTGAGTCTATTCATCAATCAAACACGTTATCAACACATTGTGAAAGCAACAATATATCAAGATCTGATAGTGTTGTTGCTACCAAATTATTGCAGTAGATAGGTGAATTGATATCTAGCATGCCTTTTTTACAGCCATTTCTAGTATCAAATAAAGCAGAATCGGTTACTGCGGTTTTCATGAGATATATGTAAGACATAATGCACACAGTATTGGTATTTTACAAGAGACATGCGAACAGCATATTTGGACCTGAGCGACGGGTTTTAAGTATAAATAAATATGTATTTAATAAAAGGGATATATGTTCATGAAATTATCATTCTCCAACAAACAATGGTACTCTTGTATGAGGCCTATGCTTAGTTCAAACATATAACATAGAAAAACATTCACCAAATTTATTCTATGATATTAATGAGTTTGGGCAAAAAAAGCACCTGTGCTAAATCATGTTTTCCAAAGCTTGTTTTGTATTTCTGTGATCTTATTACCTCAAAAAATAACCCATCACAATTATCGAACTCAAACAAAACTGGTTCAAATATTACGAATCAATCTTTGGAAATCACAATTCAGTGCATGTGCTATTTTTTTTGCCGAAACTCTCTGTTGAAAGTACTCTATCGAGTCAAGATTTGGTTAACACGATCGTCGTCTCAAGTAGCACTTCTTCGTAAAAATAAGCATTCCTTGTAGACGTGAAAATCCTATTATCGCTTATAAAAGTAGACGTTATTGGGTTAGAGTGCAGCTTTTGGATATTTAATTGATTTTCATTTGAGAAAATAATCAACTGATCTATTACCCATAAAACTATCGCAACTCCTTTAAAATAACAACAAATATGTTTACATATGT
>LQRL01133393.1:0-11534 GCA_001703475.1 Hydroides elegans | reverse complement strand
GGAAATTCCCCCCGCCTGTCACGCGGGAGACCGGGGTTCGATTCCCCGCCGGGGAGGAGTATATTTTTGGTAACCATATTAATACTTTCTCAAATATTCGCAAGAATATCGTAGCTGGGTGACCGGGGTTTGATTCCCCGCCGGGGGGGGGTATATTTCGGTTACCAGTCTAATAATATCTTAAATATTCGCAAGAATATCATGGCAGCTGCTGGCATTATTATGCCACGATGGAACAGCTCCTCGGTAGTATAGTGATAAGTATCCCCGCCTGTCACGCGGGAGACCGGGGTTCGATTCCCCGCCGGGGAGGAGTATATTTTTGGCAGACAGTCTAATACTATCTCAAATATTCGGAAGAATAGCGTGGCAGCTGCTTGCATTATTATGCCACGATGGAACAGCTCCTCGGTAGTATAGTGGTAATTTACTCCGCCTGTCATGCGGGAGACCGGGGTGGATTCGCCGCCGGGGAGGAGTATATTTTGGTAACCAGTCTAATACTAACCCCGCCGGGGAGGAGTATTTTTTTTTGGTAACCAGATTAATAATATCTCAAATATTCGCAAGAATATCGTGGCAGCTGCTTGCATTATTATGCGACTATGGAACAGCTCCTCGGTAGTATAGTGGTAATTTACTCCGCCTGTCACGCGGGAGACCGGAGTGGATTCGCCGCCGGGAGGAGTGTATTTTTTTTGTAACCAGTATAATACTTTCTCAAATATTCGCAAGAATATCTCGGCAGCTGCTTGCATTATTATATAACAAGTCTTATGCTGCATCAAATATTCAAGCGGATAACACTCCATTTGCCTGCATTTGCGACTATGCGCCTGCCACGCTAAAATATCACCCTTTCAAACAGGCAACGACTATGGTATTATTTGACTGTGCGAGTTACAGTGTTGTTTAATTCCGATAAATCAGTGAGTAATCAGACATCTATAAAGTTCTATTTGTATAATATAAGTTAAAAAATAATATATCAGTCCTATATTTTCAGCAGGATCGGCTTACCATTCACAATATATACTAATTTTGCTTATATATGCATATTATTTGTATGCAAAATAAACACCATCGTGTGAAGCGTAGTTTAGTTTTTATATAGAAATAAAACAATATAATTCAATAATTTATTTTATTTCGTGATAATAACAAAATATCAGACTATACACTTTCTCGATTTAACATAATTTATCTGTCTTATTTCGTTTTTTTTTCTGACAACGTTTTTCAAAATTTATAGTATGGATTGAGGAATGTAGTATAAACTACTACTACTCGACAAAAACTTTTCCCTTTTTGAAAATATATCAAATTCTATTTCAATTTCAATATTAACTATACATGTATAGACTATTTAAATTGAAATAAGGCTATGGTACAATCATGAGCACTTTGTGATAGTAATATTGGTTTAAATCACTAAATTATTATGCAAGCGAGATGAACACTACAAACCTAAACAGCTAAATATCAAACCAATTACTAATGAATAATAAACACATAAAGTTGAGCTATATATAGACTTTATGGTCCAAAGTCTAGAATCTAGAGTCTTATAGAGTCCAGGATCTGCTAGAGTCCTTGATGCTATTGCTCGTGACCCAGGTTTTGATTCATGTCTAGTTTCTGAAATGAACAATATTCGGCTACATTTAAAGTAAATATTAAAGTACATATTTCAGCAACATGTTTATTTGAATCTTTATACTGTTTTACTTTGACTTAAATAAAAACTACTTACATCATACTTGCATCATTAATTACATTTTCACGATAGAAGCAACATTGTTTTTATTATCATACAGCATATCACATCTAGCAACATAATTATTTCATATACTAGCAGTTTCATGAATTAAAATAATGTATTGTATATTCTATTCGTGAAATTTCCGAAATATAATTACATCCAAAGCAAAAATAAATAAATCGTTATAAAATTGAATACTGTACATGTATTTACCTTTGTATTAGTTTATCGTTTTCTCTCAGGGTCGTCCAAATACGCGAACATATCGAGGTGACTAAAACATAAAAAAACCAGATATTTTTTACTTCAATTTATGCGATCAAATTTCAAATTTTTTTAATTTAAAATTTTAAAATTTTAAAAAATGATAAATTGTAACTCTTAATGAAGGAGTAATGCGTAAATAGTTCTTTAATACATTCTTTGAATAGAGCTTATAATGATTTAAAACAATCATAAACTACAATGCACACTCGAAAATATCATAACTATTTTCCACTAGGGAATGAAGTCGATAGACATTAGATTTAAACATATTTCATCAGGCGCGAAGGAGGGTTATGCGCTGCCTCTTTCGTTTTTATTTCTTTAACCTCGCTTTAACATAGTATTTGCCTCCCTTTTATGCCGTATTCATAGTTTTTATATGGTATGAATAGGGTTAACCTGTTGATCTATCTGGATATTCCACACTTTCTTAACAAACCCGCTATATTCATGATCCATTATTAATATTTTTGATAATGTACTTCAAACTAAGTCGGCTAAGGTACATGTACTCGGTCAACTCCATTAATAAAAACATTGTACAGGTGCCTCGGCTCAATCTCGGAACTGTACAATATTTCAATTATTGGACCGACTTCGTACTTTAATTCAAACTTACTCGTCGTTGTAAGCGCACCATTCACCAAACAGGATTTTGCCTTCATTGTTTTTATCGATCGCTTTGAAAACAGCTTCAGAATCGATATTTTGACCGCCCGTTCCCTGTGGTAAAAATGAAATAGAATAAATACATAACTAAAAAGAAAAAAATATAAACAAAAATAAAATAAAATAAAATAAACAAAACAAAAAAGCGCACCAATGTTTGTTTTCAGAATAACATACAAAATCGAGATTAAGACATTGGTAACATATATTTGGCTTTTTTTTTTAAAAACGCAATTTCTTTTAAACCAATTTACTCTTATTTGGAAACTCAAAACGCACTTCCTTAATTGGCAACGAGGATCAAATCCAAGGATTTGAAATGTTCGAAAACATTTAAAATACGTTCAAAATGTTAAAAGTTAAGATATAAAAGATATGTAAGGAAAATGTATATTCCATTGAAAATCCAGTCAAAGTTAAAATATCTACACAAAATCAATTTTGTAACTTAATGTGTGAATGCGTTCAAAACGTTCAAACGTTCAAAAAATACAATGTACCGATTAGGCTGCATTTACACGAGAGCAAAATAGCCTTCAAACCAAGCTTCAAACCTACTAAGGTCAATGCGGCGAGCATTATAATTTATTTTGGTTTGAAGCGGTTTATAGCTATCCTTCAAACCAAACTTCAAACCAGCCTTCAAACCAGCATTCAAACCAACCTTCAAACCAAAACCATGTATGCGCAATTTATGCCTTGAACTGAATACAATTTTGGTTTTAAGGTGGTTTAAAAGTGGTTTGAAGTGGTTTGAAGCCGATAGGAATAAATTATTTTAAGAAATGAAAAATTAAGTGCCGCATCGACCTTAGTTGGTTTGAAGGTTGGTTTGAAGGCTAGTTTGCTCCCGTGTAAATGCACCCTTAATGTGTAGAATGTAAAACATCCAAATAAATAACACACACACATTTGACAGGTTAAATAACAGGTGGATTTGCAAGGAATTACATTGGAATATACGAGCATAAATGTATGAATATACGAACGTAAATGTAGCCACACATTGATGGCTTTTAATATATAAATGTCACCAGATCGACATAATAACAAATTCAAGCCACAGTTAGTTGCATTTTTTCTTCAATATTCCTTGAAATAGTCTAGCTTACAAATATGAATTTATCCTGCAAGAAGTTTCCGTGTTTTTCGGAAATATATTTCCTGAGCTAGTTTAAAAACTCATGAATTTATGCCACACGAAGTTACCGTGTTTCTCTTTGAAAAATATTCTCCTTAGATAGCTTGAAAACCATGAATATATATGCTACAGGAAGTTACCGTGTTTTTTTTTCGGATATATTCCTAAGATCGTTAACAGGCGCGGATTTAGAGGGGGCGCACCCGGCGCACGCCCCCTGTTCGCCCTTATATGTAAGACAAAAACAATAAATTTGCGCCCCCCCGGTTCGGCCTTATAATTTATACTGTTGCGCCCCCGGGTTCAAATTTTCTGGATCCGCGCCTGGTTAAAAAGCAAAAAAAGAAAATATTTACATGAGCAAACTCCTCCAATGAGATTCGGTCGCAATTATTTGCATCTAGATGGCAGAATCGAACGTAATAGCGGTAGTACCTGTCGGAAAATAACCATAACAAATAGTAAATAATTACAAAAATAAATTGATATATAATACAAAGCGGTAAATCACGTAGAACAGCGTTTGAACCTAAGGCGAATTGTTTACACTTTGAGAGTTTTGCATTTCCTACTTTTTATGATCATGTTTCCAGTGGTTTAAATAGCAAGTCCTATTTTAATACAGAAAAATAAACGAATGAACTTTTTTCTCCTATGTTTCTTCCCCCTTTTAAAATCGTAAATTAAATGCGTTTCTTATAGCATAACTAAAATAAAACAAAAAATAAAATAAAAATTAACGAATGAACTTACTTAATGAGACTTTCAATGAATGTTCTGAATTCGCCGAGTTCTATGTAATCATTGCGAGTCTTATTGTCGGATTTTTTGCTGTCTTTAGCTGCCTCGAATGCCATCTGGAATAAAAAGAGATAAATTGATTCAGCTCTAATTAAGGGTTTACTGTTATAACCCAATATAACTTAGTAATAACCACTAAAACTTATAGGGTCAGCGCCTGGCAACACGAAGAGTTTTTTTTCGAGCTTTTTAAAAAGTAAAACAAGCCGTTTTTTCAATGTATTCTTTATGGCACCCTCCCCCCCCCCCACAAAGCCGTTTGCGTTTTGAAAATGTTTGACATTTTTTTGAGTTCCAATAAAGAATGCATTGCAAAACGCTGTCTCGTAACAATAATAGGAAATGATAAAATACGAGGTCAATCAATTAATTACAATACTGTACGATGTTTTAATTGATGGAGTTGACAGAGTACTTTAACCGACATGGTTTACAATTCATTATCAAATAGATATTAATGGATGGTGAAAGCAAAATTATAAATGTTTATAATACATTATCTACTTACACCAATAGCGGGCTTTGCTTTAAAGACCGCATCGAGTTTCAGGTTTAAGATCCCCCTGTCGACCTCAGCCCTACTGCATAAGCCGTTTCCATTGTCGAATGCACGAAAGTTCTTTAAACGAAGTGCCTTAGATTCATCACTGTCTTGAACCATTTCGTGCAACACTGGCACAACATGTTTTGCCCTGGAAATAAATGATAAATAACGAGGTCAGTCCAATAAATATAATATTGGACTGTTCAAAATTTCTTCGAGGGAATCGCTCTGGATTCATCGCTGTCTTGAACCATTTTGTGCAACACTGGTACAACATGTTTTGGCTTGGAAGTATATGATGAATTACGAGGTCAGTCCAATAATTGAAATATTGGACAGTTACAAAAGTGCTTCGAGCCAAGAGCTTTGGATTCATAAATGTCTTGAAACATTTCGTGCAACAGTGGCACAAAATGTTTTGCCCTGGAAATAAATGATGAATTACGAGGTCAGTCCAATATTTATAATATTGGGCCGTTACGAAAGTTATTTAAGTGGAGAGCGTTGAATTCAACACATTGTGTGCAACAATGGCACATGCTTAAACGCCTTGGAAGTATTTGATAAATGTCAAGGTCAGACCATTAATTGAAATAATGGACTGTTACGAAAGATCTCCAATTTGTTATACCTATTCAAATATTACGAATATATCTTCTTTTGAAACAAAAACAAAATGATTATATGCGAATCCATATAATTTCAGTCATAGTCGTTGCACAAATGAATCCAACACGGGCCATAAATATATAATTCATATATGATCCATGTTGGCATCCTCTGATTAGTTACCATTCATTGTCTTAGTTACTGGAAACATGTTTGCCCATGTTAAAAAAAACTTTATGGATGCGAACTTTGGAGGGCAATATATATGAAAAATGCGGACTGATAAGTGGGCCAAGTTATAATAATTTTCACTCATTGCATTTTCTCAATACATGTCTCCATTTGTCATTTATGCGCACTGGAAAGGAGCCCTGGATCATAATATGGCCTACTTAACGGTCTAGTGATTTTTCTGCTATAGAAATTATTCATTAGAAGTACTGAGGACATGTCCTTACAAATAGGCTAATTATTTTTTAACTATTAAAAGGTTGCAAACTATTTAGTAACGGCAATCTACAGTGGTCACAACTTATATTTAATATTATTTTTGAAATCGTTTTCTCGTTTCTTTTTAATTTATTTTGTTGTTGTTCAACCAAGGTTCAACCAATTCTAAATAGCAAATGTCCAGTGCTATTCGCTCATGCGTATAATATCACTACACATAACCGGATCGAATTTTGTTGTTGATTTCTTGTCTGGCACGAACGTTGTTACGTTAACATGATTTTTTCTCTCGGTGTTTTGGTATTTGTCCAAGTTCTTCTGTGTATTTTCAAGTTTTTTTTGTACCGATATACGCGACTTAAAACACTTCGCAATTTATGTATTGAATCACGATGCAATGCCTCTATGGTTAGGTTAAGCATGGGCAATTTTGCAGTTTTTGAAAGTGACACCACTGTTGTTAAATTAATGATATTTTCTTCATTTTTGCGTTCCTCTTTCTCAAATTTCGTACACATGTAGAACAAATAATGGGCTTCAAGAATATATAATAATATGCTGCCTAATTTTATTATGCTAATGGGGACTTTCATTTTTGGCCGCTTTTAGAATAGTGTTTTCAGTTCTTTTTGTACTCCGTCACCGATATTTAAAGTCACGGGCACAGGTGGAGCCTTTTCAAGTGTTTTCCCACAACACACATAACGTGTTTTTATTCTATTTTTTTAAAATGGAAAACTCAACACGCCACATAAACCGTCGTTGTGCTTTTTAAAACCAAATCCCCATTTTGAGTTTCCCATAAAATTACATGAAAGACAGGGTTATTAGATAAATAGCTCGATAAAAGGCTTTCAATTAAAAATATTTTAAGGACTTGATATAAATAATACTCGAATACTTATATTTTAAAAAGAATTCAAAGACATTATACATGTATATGCCTTAACAGCAGCATTCGCGTTATGGTATTAAAGACCACATTTTCTTAAAAGCATCGAACTTGGCATTTTGTTTTTAAAATTTACTTTAATATGGTGAATAAACGCGAATAGAAATAACATATGTACAAATATTTTATTGAAATAAACTCATATAAACTAATATGAAATTCGTCGCGTTTTGGTTGTATTTTCTGATAATTGAATAATCACCCTTTTTCTTAATTTATACAACACTAAAAATCTAACATTAAAAAAAAACCCTAAAAGGCCAAATAAAAGGATGAAGCGCATCTCACCAAGTACATTTATAAATTCACTTTATACTCTTTTTCATGTGAACTTCCGAAAATAAATAATAATAACAATAAAACAAGAAACAACAACGAACAAGACAGCTGTAGAATCTTATTTCAAAGTGTCAATTTATCAGTATAACCAAAAATATGTGTATTGTTTCTTAAAGTAAATTATATATATCAAAATATTCAAAAGTTGATTGAATTTCAATTTATTGTTAATTTATTATATTATTGAATAATTATATTTTTTCTTATATTATAGAATATCTGAATAATTGTATTCACAATTCTTACCATTTTTACGATATATTTGGAAACATGGTAGGTTTATTTAAAACTATACAAATAATTCAAATTTTACAATTAATATAATTAATCGTTATAATTAGTCACAAAATAAAATCAAATTTATTTCAAATATCAAAATAATTCCACTTACCATTCTTGATGATGTTCCATTTTTAGTTATTGTCCCTTGCTTTATCTTGCGTTGAAAATTCCGCGATGCGTAAAATATCCAAGCAACCCTCTTTTATATACTACAGTGCGGGCTGTTATAAGAGCAACAACCTCTTCCGACCCTTTCTCTGTCGCATTCACAGAAAACAAAGTCCGTCTGGTCATATTATGTCTGTGCCATAAATCATAAAATGGGACCAATGCAAAAAGTGGACAGGTCATTTAGGCGCGACGATAAATCGCGGTTTGAGGGGTATTTTTGACTATATTTGGCAACTTAAGAATAGACAACTTATATTTTAGAAAGGGGTGTTTATGTAGATATTTTTTGTCATTCTTAATTTTTAAATTTCTTTTTAAATAAAAAGGTAACTGGTGGCTTGCTCTAGAAATAAGCGGTTAGCTGAAAAAAAAAACTCTTAAGAACAAACTATATGGTTTTAACATTTTTTATCTCAAATAATGCAGTGTATGTTTGAATATAGCATGTTTGAGATTAATAAATCATTCTTCTATGCGTTTGTGTGGCCACACTGATCAAACTTACATCTCAAACCAATCTTCAAACCTTTAAAGGTCATGGCGACAGTTAGTAATTGTAAACCATCAAACTGCCTTCAAATCATTTGCAAATCTGGTTTCAAACTAGCATGTGGATGTTTTTTCTTTGATACACTTTATATAAATATACAAGTATATCTTGAGAACATCAAGTTTTTGTGTCGTGTTTGAGAAAACAAGTTTACATTTTTTAGAAGATATACTTATTTTATTGATACATATTGTTGACTATTCAGAGTGTTAACTTTTCGTTTGACATTCGTTAACTTTTCGTTTGAACTTCAAACATACTTTTAGACTTTTTTTAAATAATGTAAAAAAACCCGATTTATGTTTGGTACGGATTCCTTTATTTATTTACTACTATGAGGGCACTTAAGTCATATATATAATGCCTATCAATAATAAATAAATTCCAATTCGGCGAACCACCGAGCATTCATATGTAAACTCAATGGATTAAAGGTACCAAAGGTTTATAAAATGAGTTGGAACGCTCTACGGACATAACGTGAATCTAATTAGACTCTATCTCAATAATTAGCATATGAATTCAATCGTTGGTTTAAAGGTATCGAACATTTATTAAATGAGTTCGATAACTCTGTGTTCATAACATGAGTTATATTGCTCTAATAATAAGCATATAAATTCAATCGGCATTTTTCTATAGATATCTTATTGTTTGACAAAATCATAAGTAATGAATTTGTTTTCTAAGAAGAAATTCAATAAAAACATCTAGCAATATGCTTCAAACTTAACTATGGATACGTTTTGAAACTGTTTTTGCAGTTATAACGTCATAAAAAATAAACACAATTTTATTTTTCTATATTTGTGTTTTATTGATATTTGATTATGATTATTTACTCATATCGCAATTTTTGAGAAATATGAAAACGGTACAATATGATGCCACTTGACTAAGGAGAGGTGGCATTTTCTCGAATGGGATATAGCGAGTACATGTAGGTTATGAAATACATTTTATTCTAAGAACAACGCATATCGCGACTTCTAATTAACATAAGTCTATTAATAAAGGTGCGGTAACACAGTTGCGAGATTTTCTGAAATCGCAGCGAAATTCAAAGAAAATATAGTAAACCCAGCAATATTGGTTGAAATATAATCTATTGGAATTTCGCTGCGATTTCAGAAAATTTCGCAAATGTGGTCAGTTGAGCTTGAATTATACAGCGACATGTATAGCCGAAAATGATTTGCCTTTTAAAAACAATGACAGTACATGTTTGTGAAGATTATTCGTCGTCCAATATATTTTTCACAAAATATATAAAATGGAATTACATATATATTTTTCTTCAATATTTATGTCCCTGAATAAGAAGCGTTCATTAAATTTATTTTACTCTACGTAGTCTGAATAGTGCACTCAAAATATACGGTTTGCAAAAAAAAAAAATATTCCTCTGAATTTCTAAAATAAACATTAGCCTTGATTAGTTTTTCACTAGTAACCCTGGACTACATGTACATGTATATGTCCCACATAAGTCCCTTCGGGCATTAATAAGTAGTACAGAAAAAAAAACACTAAGTTGAGTGTTTTCACAACAGTTTTTTGGACCTATCTTTAGGATTTTTAATTGATATGCACTGTAATAGAGCGCGAGGCTTTCACAATATTGCAAAGTTTCAAAACGGATTATTTTGTTGTTGTTTGCGCAAATGATGTTAATTAAAAAATGTTTAATTGATATAATAGAGCGGCAAATTTTCAAAATATTGCAAATTTCAAAACGTTTTTCTTTGCGTTAATAATTAAAAATAAAAGCATATTTAATCTATATAATAGAGGGCCAACCGCAGACCTTTTTGTTGTTGTCAGCAGCAGTAAGGTTGCTTTAAGGTGATTTTATTTACATTTTCGAGAAACAATTATCACGGAATGCCCTTTTTATGCTTATTGAAATGGCGACATCTGTAGCGGCTTATTGCGAAAATGATTCTTAATCCGCGTTCACGCAAAAAAATGCTCGCGTAAATAGCTGAAAAAATGCAAAAAGCGCGCTTTTGCATGAACAGAATTAAAGGAGCGCTCACCAGAAAAAAAACTCATTGCAAAGCGTGTTTGTTATGATTTTTTATACCAATTTCACATGAATTAAAAAACGCGTAATTTGTTTGTTTGAGCTTTTTTCCCTTTTTTCGGGTGAACGCGGCCTTAAGCGATAAATTGTCATGTTTTAATACAGACGTGGCTTTGGTTTTCGAGTTTTCGATGCGTTTTCTTATGTGTGAACACGGCCTTTCTCATATAGACTAATTCCTTTCATTAATGATTCCCGCTCTTTCTGCTGTTTACCAAATAGGATATTATCCGAAATGGTCAGGGTCGAACATATATTCCATTGATTAGACCTCTACTAAATTGATTGCCAATATTCCAAGATTAACCATTAGAAGTCGCAATAAGCTGATGAAAGGGCTCCATGCATAAATGTTCAACGCCAACGAAGAGGAAAATTGCACTGTTATGAGAAAAATGCCTCAAATAATCCATATTATATTTGGATCTGTTTTTCACAAAACTCCAAAAATCCACCTTGTTCTTTTATACAACCGGAACCCTTCATTCACAAGTCACAAACATTTTTTTCTTCACATCTATTTTTGAAAGTGTCAAAATATGTATAAATGTATGTATATATGTATGTATATATGTATGTATTTGTATGTTTAATTTTTCAGTCGTCGAAAACCTGTTTTATTCCTGCCGGTTACCGATTTTATGTTTTAACGAATGAAGACAAATAGGATAGTCTAGGTGGCTTGTATCTTATTATTATTTATGTATGTTAACATTGTTGAACATGATATTTTACATACATGTACATTTATTAATGAACACCAATACACATATTATACACAATACACATTTTAATTTAGTGATATAAACATAACGGCATTGATCAAAATCCATGATGATATTCTTCGCGCTTTGGATACTAGACACGGAGTCATCCTGGTAATGCTTGACCTGTCCGCCGCCTTCGACACC
>LQRL01133390.1:19541-31877 GCA_001703475.1 Hydroides elegans | reverse complement strand
CCGCGCCTGTTCAACCAGCGCAGCTTCACGGCCACGTGGGCCATCCACGTCAACGACCACCACCACCATCACCACCACCACCACCGCAATGCATTTATTCCCAAAGTGGGTCGGCGGCCAAGTGGCGTCATGAAACAACGTAGGAGGATGTCCAGGGGCGTGTTTGATATGCCCGGGGGTGGGCCTGTGGGAGGGGGTGTGAGTAATCATACTGGGGGTGGTGGTGGGCCTGGTGCGCATCGCAAGGAGAGCGCGGCGTCGACGGTGATTGCCGAGGATTTCAAGTCAGGTAAAAATCCTCTGGCCGCGTTCACCCGCTCCCAAAAAAGCTCAAACACACATATGTTGCGCTTTAAACTTGAAGCGCTGTTTGTATGAAAACATAGTAGTTTATCCCTTCGGTTCACCCAGAATCATGCGCTTTTATTTCGGGTGAACGCGCCTTTAGGACCTTTAATTAAAGAGTGTTTTCAAATATTGAAATGATTATCCTGATTAATACGCGGGTAGGTGAAGAGGAGTGAAGAAGGATGGTTTCAAGTAATGTATGTTAAAAAAGAAGTGTTGGTAAGGGTAAGCTTTCAAAGTTTCACAAATAATTTTGTTCTTATGCAGGGGCAGATAGAATTAAAATATGATAAGATGAATTCATATTGCCACACCAAGTCTTTTGATATTAAATGCAACTCACCTGATGGAAGATTGAACCCTTCAGGCTACTTTCATACATAATCATACCAATTGTCAATAATTAGTCTAAACCTTAGTATGGATTATACGCAAGACATGAAACCGAACCCCTGATACATTAACCAAATACCAAATTCTTATCAAAAGCAAGAATATGTTACTTATAACCTACTGAAACTATAACCTCGTTTTCACGACGCTTCCATGAAGTCTTGTTACATCATTTTGCGTGTGGACATCATATGCGTTTTAATGCTTCTCACGCGAGCGCCACCCACAAAAAGAAAACTGTAGGTCTCAAGATAAAGCTGCTCCCAATGTTCTATTAGAGTTGGTGCAGATGGGGGTCTTTACATTGGCATAATATATATCCCATATTTGGGACTAATGACATTATGAGTTATGTCATAGTTTTTGTTCGGTAGGCAATTTCGATGTCGGGATTGGTACTATGTTATCAAACAATCATTCTTTATAGTAAATTAAATTTGAAGGACGTTTGGATTAAACGGGAATGAATTGATATGTGTTTCGCACGAAAAAGAAATTTGAACTAGAATAAATTCTCTTTGTAGATACAAATTATTTCAAAGAATGACTAGATGTGAGAAAAAACACATGTAAGGAGGTTCAAAACACACATTTTTGAACGGTTTTTCCAGCAACTACCATTTAAGTAAACAATACTTGACACCCCCACATTACTCAGAACTTCTACCCTCAAATAACAGTCTTTTTTCTTAAAATCCTGTAACATAAGACACCATTTTCCAGCAATAGCTCAGCTAATGCAGGAGTAACGTCTATAAATAGGTCGCCAAAGAACCGTATATATTTAAAACGGAATATAAGAAAAGTGTGTGTAATTTCATTAAATAGTTAAATATTGTATTTCATAACTTTTCATATTAATAAGAAACAAAATATGCGCCTTTATTTTGATCAAATTTCGTGATTTTTCTAACTTTCCTAATAATCCAAATAAAGTAAAACATTATTTTAAAAAGCATCCGGCTTTTCAAAACATATATTACTATCGACCACATGTATATAGAGTGTTTACTTAAATGGTACATACCTTTGTGTATGTTGTATAGGATGTATGTGCCAACTCTTGTTCTTCTACTTTCAGGGACGCCTCAACATCGAAAGAGCGACAGCCACTCGTTAGATCGACAAAATAGTATCTTCAGCGGTTCCTCAGTTGATTTGCCCTACGAGCAAGAAATGTTCGATGAACAAACCTGCAGACCCGAACAGTGAGTTATTGATTCAACATTTATTTATATTTTCTTTTATCTATTCATTGATGTAAACAAGTACAATTTTACAGCATGAATTTTGCTTTGAAACGGTTAACTGTGTAAATTTTGATGACAACTGCATATGTATTTTGTTTACTAAATAAAGTTTCTGATGGAGCGTATTTTTCCGTAATCTTGGTTCATGAAAATTAAGAAATGATTGATATTTTATTTTACTGTTGTAATTCCCTAAATTGTATATGATTTGTCTTTCATGTATAAATGTTTTAATTTTTGTGAAATCAATATACTGTACTATATTTTATTTTGGTTCCAGAACACGTGATTTGATTTATTATTTTTTCTTCACCGTTAAATGTATTTACAATATTTATGTTATTAACCTTAATATTGGATTTTGAATTCAAGTGTTTCAAATATTAAGATAAAACAATGTGATTCTCTCAAACACGATCTAATATTCCTGTGATCGTTCCTAAATATTCTAAATTTAAAATGATCTCGCTCTATGTCAACATGCTGAAATTCATTAACGTTATGAATATATGTATCTTTCCATCATTTTTATTTGAATTATAAAAGTTAAATGCTTTCATTGAGTTTCTTTTCTTTACACGTTGTAACAGCAATGATGTCTATAGTAGAAATACAGAGAGGTAAACAACAACAATATGTTCAGATGACGTTGTATTGCACGATTTTGCTGTAATTTTTGCACCGCGTACTTTGCATGAATTGTGTGTGAACATCCCACTACCAATGATTTGAAATTATGTAACCTTTCAGAAAAATACGACTATATGCATAATAATATAAACATACTGAAAAGCCATGTAGTTTAATAAATGCGGCTTATAAAAGGTCACCTATGCCGGTGTTGGGGGGAAACAAACCTCAGCAGGGAAACAATTGTCGACAATTGTTTCCCCGCACCGAGGAAGGGAAATAATTGTACCGGGGAAACAATTGTACTTTATCAGTTGCGGTTTGTTAAACAAATGAATTATAGATGGGGTGGTATATTTGTTTGATTTCTCTCACATATTTCATGCGACTATGAGTAAAGACAATATAATCAACATTTATGATGTTCAATGATTTTAAAAGATATACTTAACATCTATTCATTTTCGCATGTTATTATTCGAAGATGTGGAATAGATATAAGCTACATAACTTAGGCGATGATGCTTTTATGTCCTCATCTAATAATTGAATCTGTTTTTTCCTTCCTCTTAGTTGATTTTCATTCGACTCAGCATGTAATAAAAGTTTTCACAGACAATTGCAATTGGAAACAAATAGCAATACTTTGAATATTCGATTGCAATTATAATTGTAACGTTGGCATTTTTGTGTAACTATATATGAAAGAATATCTAAGAGAACTCTGATGTGTCAAGTTGAACAATGATACACTATTTTTGCAATTTTTTGTTTAAAGATTGTTATATTTTGTCAAAATAGCATTAAATATGACTTTCATGTCTAAGATGAATTATCGAAGAACGCAATTTGCATTTAAAAAAGAAAATACATACGAAGAGTCTGAAATATATAACTTTTTTATTTTAAACTCACGATAAAAAAATATAAAATTTAAACAAAAAAAAATCCCTATCAAAAGTGAAATAGAAGTTATTGATTCGAAATGAAAAGCCTTAATTCATTGGCACATTGATCATTATTAAGCAATCCCAAGTGCACATATATATGCTCGCCCCTAATCCACTGTGTAAATATATTCTCGAAATGCATTTTGAATTTTGTCCGGGGAAACAATTGTCGCATAAACTGAAAAGAGCAGTAGTCCCTTATAAAGAACACATAGGAAACTGAGGTAAATTTTCACTGAGGTCTGTTTCCCCGCAACACCGGATACATCAGAAATTATCACCATGCCATTTAGAAAATTATTTGATAGATAACCAAGCAAATATATAGGGATATTATTTCGTACAGGCCAGATAATATGCATGATTCGATCCATTACATATTTCAGTGGAATTATTTCTGTGCTTGTCTTGTTTACCCTATTCTTGTGTGTTGTTTGCTAAAACCTGTTGTTTATTTGTTTCTTTCCTGAATATCGTTATAATATTACATTCAAGTCAAATAGATGGAAACTTCTTCAATTTTAACGTTTGTGTACTGGAAGTTTTGGCTCCACGTCATCAGGTCTCACTGAAGCCCTACTTCCATACCATATATTAAGCAAATATGTCAGATAACATGTAAATTCTTGATTTCAGCCCATTGTATGGTTTTATGGGTTATCCCTCAAATTTAAGACTACCCCCAAGTGACAGGTATAGCCCACCATGTAAAATAGATAATACATGTACATGTACAGTGCACCACGGATAATTTGAAGTGCTCGGGACCGGAAAATTTAGTTCAAATTATCCGAACTTCAAATTATCCGAATAAAATTTGGTATAAAATAATGAAAAATACAAAATCGGGACCGAGAAAACAGTTAAAATTATACCGAAATTCAAATTATCCGTGTTCAAATTAACCGTGGTCTACTGTAGTTATATAGGTGAAGGTAGTTTGACTTCATATAAAAGATAGAAAACGACCATTTAGTTTCAGGTAGTCTTATTTTAGTTTTTTTCTAGATTATCTTATCACAAGAAATATTTTCCAGCGAACTTGTTTTCCCCATTTATTTTCTTTTTCGTTTCAGCTATGTTTTAAAAATAGAATAACAAACATGAATAATATGATGGTTCAAGATATTTTATTATCTGGGATTTAGCATTTTGTTTTCAGACTGGCAATAACCCTTTTGTTGTTGATTTTTTGTTCCTTTAAAATTGAAATAATAATTTCAATTGTATCTTTACTCACATCTGAGTTCCTCTGTGCCAGCTTTATTTATGTTTGCAAATGTGTATTATCATAATTTAGTCATTAATAAATACATTAGATCTGTTACTTGTAAATTATGAATATTTGATTACATTTGATAAAACAGTAAGATAATACATGTTGTATATTAAAAATGCTTAGGTAAAACTATTTGGATGATTGGGATGAGTTTTGATTTGGAAAATGTGTTGAAGATGAAGAAATATTGACTGTTAAAATTGTTGGTTTATATTCTTAATACTCTAGTTAAATCA
Organism: Hydroides elegans; assembly: GCA_001703475.1. Lineage (NCBI taxonomy): Eukaryota > Metazoa > Annelida > Polychaeta > Sabellida > Serpulidae > Hydroides > Hydroides elegans. The sequence goes on along the minus strand of LQRL01133390.1, from coordinate 26,791 downwards.
ATTTGTAACCTGTTGGAAACCAAAATTCAGATTTCGATATTGTTTTTCGTTTGCAGATTAACAGAAGCTCATAAAACTGCCATACGAGTCATACGAAGAATACGATACTTCGTAGCAAGAAGAAAATTCCAGGTTATTAAAACTATTCTAATAGGTTATAGTATAATCTACTTTAATAAGTAAATTTATTAGTACAGTTGTGTTAGTATTGTTTTAAAATATATTTAGAATTTATGACATTTTCATGAGTTTATTTTTATGCACATACATAAAATTGTATACCCGGTATCCTTAAAATGCATATTTAATATGAAATCTGTTAAAGCAACAATTTGAAACATTTATATTGCATCATTTGCCTTTTGCGTTTTGATTGACAGCAAGCGCGCAAGCCTTATGACGTGCGTGACGTCATAGAGCAATACTCTCAGGGACATCTCAACATGATGGTGCGCATCAAGGAACTTCAACGACGGTACGAGGATGTAGTCGTTTTTGGCTTTATTAATAACTGGCCATGCGCCGATTTAAAATTAAGCAAACACATGACAAAATGAAGCAAACACACGAGAAACTCCCCCTACCGCGCTCTTTATGTCACCAAAAATGTCACTTTACAATGTCACCCCTAAGTTGGCACTGTAAAACTCTATATGAGTACACTCTGGACAGAATGGACTCATATGTGCGAATTCCTGGTTATGATTATATTCGGCAGATGCCGAATTTCATAATCAGGTTCAAAACAATATTCATTGTTAAATAGTTAAGATATTAATTGAATATTACATAGCTTCTTAAAGCTAAACATAAGGAATCCCTATTCACAAAGCCTTGGTCCCTTTGATATGGGTAACAAGTATTCATATCGGTAGTTGATATACAGTCCAAACTTAAACCCACTTTAATTATTGAAAATCTTATTCTGTCCTCTTTGAACAGGTTGGACCAAACGCTGGGTAAGCCGGCGTCGTGGGCCGATCGCAACGATAAAGACAAACAAAAGTCAACCGTCATCGCTCGTCTCGGCCGCCTCGAGAACCAGGTACGAGATTTAAGATATTAAAAGGCTTGCTATTTGTTATAGTTGAGTTATGGTTATTCAATAGCTTTAGCTAAGACGACGAGCTTGAAGTTAAGCAGTGTAGTTAATAATGTATCAATTTGGTGGAGGTTTGTTTCGGTAATTTATTGCATTGAATAAGCAATTGTTTAAAGAAGAGAAAAAAACATTAACGTTAGTATAACGATTTCGAATTTTTAACATACAGGCATACAAGTATTTGCATTCATCAAATTTAATTACAAACCTTTATCTCAATAGCTAGTACAGTCACCCAGCGATAAACTTATGATAGGCATCCCCCAAAAGTCTTACGAATTGCTAATAAAGATATTTTCTAGTCAAGATTTATTTAAGCCTTTCTCTGTTCATTCCTCATCCCCTCTCCCCTACCCTCCCACTTCTCCTTTTCCAAAACAGAGCGACAAGATGGACAAGAAACTAGACGACATCATCCGCACCCTACGCGCCCTCTCCCAGGCCCAACGACTGGCAATCAACCAATCAAATGGCGGCAACTCCGTAGCACCTCCTCCTTCAATTGAACATGGCTCCGCCCCTCAGCGCCTCACGCCCAATCCCTCATCGTCGTCACAGCTCGATAACAACTTAACACCCATTGGTGAACATGAACATGAGTTGGAGGAGGGACATGTATAGCATTGGGTGTTGACTGAAAGGGATGTGGCGTAGTGGGATTTATGTGTAGATAAGGTGTATCCAGATGTGCAGCCAGGTGCAATAGGGGTTATATAAAGGAGTACTGTAGCTGTATGCCCATTGTATACGTATTGCATAGATAGTAGTTCCAGATGCAATCTGATGCAGTTACTATAAGCGTTAAACACTAGATATTGGAGAACTGTAGCTTACTCCGATTGTAAACTGTGCAAAGCTTCGGATAAACCTTATGGAAATCGCCAAAAGATATAGAAGGATACCTTAAACTGTATATGGAAGCATGTGAAAGGTTGTGATTTCTGGTTGCATGAATCACCAGTTTCAATAATCATGAGAACAAATGGAAATTCAACATAAGCACAATCCTAGAGTAAAGACAATGGTAAGTCGTCATGTCGGATGCGATATCAGAACGGAAACATAGCCGAGATACAATGTAGAAAGTATGATGCTTAGGATTGATAAGGTCGTTTGTTCATATGTTGGTGTCTCTAACAAGGTTTTCACGTGAAGATATGTGAAAATATAACAATATTGTTTTAGTACATTGTTTGTACTCTATAGACTCTATATAACATATCAACAACTCGAATTAGTTCATCCTGTGTATTGAATTGTATGCCTAGCTCTTATATAATTGTTACACAATGTACTCACATACCGCCAGCTATTCCAGGCGGTATGTGAGTATATGTGTATATGAGTTTCTGAATTTAGTCTCTGTATCAAGGGAAATGCTTAACAAATTTTGTTTCGATATCCAGAATACATGTTCAGAAACATACGTTTAAATGCGTAGTCTAAATAAATTTCAGCAAAGTATCGCTTAGATTAGCTAAATTTTCGAGAGAAAAAAGTAGTATGAGGTGATTGAAAAATGATGATATGTATAATTTAACGAAAACAATCCAAGCGAACAAATGTTGCATTTTCAGCGCAATGAAGAAGGCGCTCGTCTAATACATTATCACTGGATATGAACTGTATAAGACCCTTATGGTATTTCTGTTGTATGTTCTTAGCAAAAGAACTCACCATGGTACTGAGCAAAATTGTCTGGTCTATTGAACTATCCAGTTTAAAAGCTTCTCTGTAGTTACTATTAAACTTCAATATGAATCTGTATAAGTTTCAAATTAAAAATGTCTTGCGGTCTCCCTTTTGATTGTAAAGCTGATTAGGTTTGGCTACATTTTTTTCCGACGTTACACTAAGGTGTAATTAATGAATATTTGCTCAGTTTTATAGAGCTTTGTGTTTGATTGCGGCAGTTTGACCAGGACATGTATAGATATGGTTCTTCAAACTCATTTTGAATTGAAGTACTGAATAATTTAAGAATTGAATAGGGAATACTGGAGCAATGATCCGACCAGTTTATTTGAAAACTAATATTTTAGGATTTAGCTTCTAAAGTGTTGTTTCCGTTTCTTTTTGGTGGCGTACTGTATTTTTATAACTATTTTTATGTTGAAAGATATGAATAAGTGCGTATTTGATATAAATTTCGAATTAATGTTATGATGGAAAATAAGAAATAATATCAAAATGTCCCATGTTATATGCAGTTGTTCATAAAATTAGATCTCTTAAGTATTTACTTTTGTAATATACAACTGTATACTTTAAAAATTATATATTTATTTATAAATGGGGTTGGACTTAGAATAATTATTCTTATTTGGTAATCTTCTTCTGATGTAGCTGTTGCATTTTTTAACATTTTCAGCTGGATTTTTTTTTTGCATAAGATTAAAACATAGTGAATTGTAGATAATATCTTATATCTCAATCTGGAAACATAGCAAGTTTGTTTTACATATTCTTTATTGCAGTCTCATTATTTATACTTTATTTATGTTTGAATTTATTATGAAAGTATATTTATTCAATATTGAACATTCTATTCTATGTAACATAGAAGACGAATCTCACTGAGTTTAAAACGTGTGATAATGCGTCACAAAATGTACAAGTATAGAGATCTGGATCATTGCATGATTTATTTATTTACTGTTTCATTAATTTCACAAATTGCCAAAACAATTTGTTATTGGTCACATAAATTGAACTAAGCTTGTTCTCAGTTCTCAGCACCACCTAGTTGTGTGTAAATGCTTTGAATTCTAATGGATGAACCCTGTTGACGGTTCCGATTTGGGCTTACATGTCTATCGAAATGTATTGCTTCTCTTATAGCCTATATTAACAATTTTACTGCCCCATAGAGAACTGGCCTGCGTTGAGATTAATCGTAGTAACCTTGATAAAATCTGAGATTAACACTAATCATTGTTTAGTGCGTCGTTTGGCAGCCCTAGATATACAACAATTAGGACCTCTTCAATGTATATTATTAAAATCTAATAGGGCTCTTGAATAAAGTAAACGGCCGCGGGGTAAGTTTGTGGTTGGATATTTTCGTGGCAAATGGGAAATATCGAGTGCATAAACTGACAGATCTATAGTTGGCTAAACAACCATTGATTTGTTAGAAAACATGATCGCTTTGATCCATTGTTAATTTTATGTATTTTATATGCTTAGTAATTATTGTTTCTACGTATATGAATTGATTTGGGAATTTTCGGAATTGCAGAATCGATAATAAAATAAAGTGATGGCAACATTTTATCATTTAAAGGAATGTAAAGAGTTTGATTCGGGTCAAAATTATATTTCAACATCATGTTTGTAAGAAAATTAATGATATTCAGGGTGACAGATATTTCTATTAACATTGTATGAATTCGAAATTTGTGTATAGGGGGAGGGTTGTTATTTATATTTATATTCAGTATATAACTTTGACATCGTGTTTAATTTTTGTGATTGACTTTATGTAACTGTAATGTAGAGTGAAGCTGTACAATGTTTCGAATTATCTTCATTTGCTATAAGATTTTAGTGCATTTTAGTGTGGCAACTTTTCTTGTTATGTACAAGTGTGTTTGATGAAAGTACTCTTAAATGTATATTATATGATGGAATGATTTATAAATGACATAACTTTTGATATTCACTAAACAATCGAATCATTTTAGCTGTGATAGCCTATTTATTTCACTCATTTATATATTGCCTAAGTACTATAGAAATTATTTACTTGTCGATTTGATTAGAATAACTTACGCTTATATTTCGGATATGGTTTTTGTTAGTATCAAAATTATAAAACATGAGCTACCATGATTTGAAATTTATTATCGATGGCAGAACTCGTCGAAAATCTATCTTTTTCAGAAATACATCCTCTGATCCCAAAACGACCATTCTAATTTTTGCGCGACCATATTTATGAATATCCCAGTACCTTTGGTTTGCAATTCGTTTTACACTAAAGGTATCTAATAGTTTTGAAAGCAATCGTAAGAAACCTTATCTATCAATTAATAAAGCCATATGTAAAACTGTTTTTAATTTGGTTTTTGAATATTAGCCAATGGTTTTCTTTTTTCTCATTTAAGATTATTACTCCTGTTTTCTATCCATGGGATCTTGGCACTTGATATAACTTTGAGCGCATTCCATATTTTTTCTTTTAATTTTTCATAACCTTGCTTGTATATTTGCTATAAGCTTGCCTGTGCCAGAATCATATCACGTGATATATCCCTTACAAAGCTTGTGTTTTACCGTATTCTACCATGAATGTAGGAAGGTCTATATTGGACTGTGGTCGGACGGGAAAATCTCTTTTTTTTTTCGCTCACACTGCTTCAGTATTACGGACATGTATCTCCCAGTTTTCTATCGATCTCTCTTTTTGTATAAAGCTTGTATACGTTTAGAATAATCGCTTCCAGAATGTTTATGTTGCGTATAGGGTATTTTTCTCGTTTGATGTTTTGAAATCAAAATTCAGATGTAACGATTGAGTTACCAGTATACTCACTTCTTAAAGCGTATAATATTTTTGGATTTTCTTTGTACACTTAACGTGATTTAATTGGTGGTAGATCATAGATGCTTGTATAAAACATGTATTATAGACAATGAATAAAAAACTAGTCAATTTGTGAAATAGGATTTTATTATTATTATCATGACATTAGTTTGAATACTCTGAATGTGTTACTCATTAAAGAGAATCATATTAATAAAATGATGCACCTGACTTTTGTGTGTTATTATTAAGGCTTACCATATCCCTTTTTATTGCGGTGTTTCGTTAACCATTAACGTAATTACCGGTGTATTACCGGCGGGTTATACACAGATCTTACATACAAAACACCCAGGTGTGGGTTAAAAAAAACGGTGCGGGTAACACACCGATTTCAATAACATAAACTGCTCGATGTTAGATTTTAACGTAAATTATAGTCAAATTTCGTTACGATTAATCGATATCATATCGATAATGTAATTTGAGTTTTTCAATGTTTATAGGTGAATAATGATTAATAACAACAAATATATGACTTTTGTATGACGTCAAAGGGTCCAATATGAAATTAGAAGAAAATGTTTAATTAAGGGTGCGGGTTATACACCGGTGCGGATGATACACCAAATTTTAAAACGAAATTCTTGATTTTCCTGGGGTGCGGGTTATACACCGGTAATTACGGTACCTTAAACCCTAATTTTTCATTTTGTGATTTTGCACCTTTGAGCCGCAAACATGGATTTTGCAATATTCGGTACCCGCCACCAGGCCTGGTGTCTTGATCGTTTACACGACTCTAATTCATTTTTATTTTTGCATATTAGAGGAAATAATTAAGGGGATTCGCGAATTGATTTTGAAAAAAAAGACGGTTCACTGGGGCAATCAGTGTAATATAAAAATATGTATGTTTAACAGATTTTATATTGGCATTTTATTTTGGCAAGTTTTTATAACTATTAATTAGAGAATTAATAATGAGAAAATAAAAAAATGCGATCATTTATGATTTGAAAGGTATTGCGCCTGGTACGCCAGAATGCTGAATTGTTATGTTTAAAACAAAATGAAATAATTTACCTTTCTACTAAAAATGTCTAATGAAACTGTCACTGTGACAAAAGGATCCTGAGACAAAATGTCTAATTGAGGTCAGAGGAACACGCGGGTTTGTTTGGAGACACTCAGAATTCAGTCATACCCGATCTAATGTAATGATATCCTATAAAGAAAATAATATACGAACGAATTAAACTTCAGAAACAAAAGGGTATGGCTGTTGGTTCATTTTCTAGATGAATGCATTGCTCAAGGAAATATATGTGTAATTGTGTCAGTTTTGGAAAGTTTGTGGTTTGTACCGAGTAAAACAACGATAATATAATATATTTAATATGATTTCATTGGTAAAACCAGCAACAAAAAAGGTATGGGCCAAGAACCTGGGTGTTGCTTATTACAGAGATAATGGAGTTTTCATGTTTCTTTTTTGTTGATTATTTTCAATAAAATTTATTGCAATATCTGGCGTCAAATGAGGCCAGAAAAGCCTTCGATTTTATTGTTCCTTTCTTTTTTAAGAGAACTTGAGACAAAACATTTATAGCGATAATA
>LQRL01133356.1:10590-25192 GCA_001703475.1 Hydroides elegans | reverse complement strand
GGCGAGGGGAGTTGAGGGGGTGCGGAGGTTTTGCGGGAAGGCGGTGAGGGGAGAGGGGCGGGGCTTGCGGATTGTGCGCGGGATACTTGCGGGAAATGGGGTTGAGTTGATTGGCTGAGGGAGCTGGAGGCGATAGGTTTATCTGTAAAATGGGGGTGAAAAGAAAAATAAAAGAAAATGAACCAAAAATGCTAACATTGGGTTCGTGGAAAATAAATCAATAAAATACCTAACATAAAAGGCCCTTGATAAATAAATGAGGAGTGAAATAATCTAACATTGTGTCTAACATAATCTATCATTTTTAATTTTCGGCAGTTTGATTTAAATATGGTCACATTGATTCTAATATTCTAGCTATACACAGCAAATTTCCTAAACATCAACTAATCATTTAAAGCCATTTGACCTATATTCCATATGAGTCAATTAACCAATCACCCTATGCAATCAAATTAAAACGCCAAAACGAATTCGGTTCAAAACCAAATAAATTCTCATTTCCCGAACATGCAATTTGTAATTAAATAGATCTTAAATTCCAAATATTTAAATCCCGCAAAAATGTGCAACATAAACGCCTATGCCGCTCATTAACAACAGTAAAATTAACTTACCAGTCGCGGGAACCTGCTGTGAATCGCCCATGTTATTTGTTCTGAGCAATTTCTCTGGAGCGATCTTGTACTGGTTGGCCACTAATCGAGGGATCGCTTCTTGGTCCTCCAAGAACAGCTATTCAAAAGAAGAACGCATATTTGTAAAAAATATATTGAACATTTTCGCATTATGTTTTGATTTTTCAGATATTCACTATGTTTAATGGTTTGATTATTTTACATCATCTAAAAAATATCAAACATTTATCCAATTCTATTTTCTAAATACATGTACATATGAGTTAACTGGAACTCAATTCGGTAACTATGTGATCCTCATACGACTTCAATCATATTACTTTTGACATAAAATAAATTACAGAACAACAACCAACCTGCATCCTAATAAAGGGCTCCCGCCCTTTCTGCGTCAGCATATGCCACGGTTTGGGCCTCGCAAGCAGATCACTGACGGACCCCTGGCTCAACCCGAGTACACTCTCTCCGAACAAGCGCTGGCTGATCGAATACTGACTCAGCGTCTCCTTGACGTGCTTCACTAATTCATCCGTGTTTATAGTGGCGTATTTGTCGAAGATCTCCTGTGAAATCGGGGGTAGCACTGCCTTTAATGGACGTTGGTTATGCGCTGATGCGTTGTTTTTGACCATTAGGGAATTGGCAATGCTCTGCATTTGTTGCAGTGGGCTTAAATCCTCAGCGCTCATGATTGCTTTACCCGCTGCAGTGGCTGAACTCCCGGAGACAGCAGATTGGGGGAAAAGCGGGTTGTTACTGGTTCCTGGGATGTTAGAATGAAGTGGGTTGGGTGTGGTTGATTTATCGTGGCTACTTTGTGGTGAGTGCTCAGTGGAATCAGCTCCTTCGTTGCCATTGGATCTCGGACGCACCAATGAAAAGGCACTTCCGCTGTGTCTGCTACTCTGCGCATGTGTGTTTTCTTCGGAACTATTTCCGCCGGTATTAATGCGCAAATCTTGAGGCGCATCCGGTTGGTCACTACCACTCGGGGAAGCAGGTGGGTTAGCAATTTCGTCTTTGATTTTTCCATGCTGCTGTGAGTTATTGTTCTCTGCTGTGAGCACATTCTCCTTGTTCTCCTCTGCACTACTTTTTGATTCGTTCTTTTGACCTTGGCCGCCATCTTGAATATTTTGTTGCTGTTGCGCACGCGCGGCCAACCGCGTCAGTTCCTGTCTGTACATCGTGCTCTCGGCGAAATTGCCGCACTTCTCCGCCGCCAGTGCCAACTTCAATAGTTCCTCTCTGTAAATCTTGGCAACGATCTCCTGTGTCAGATTTCCCGCGTTTTCCACGACGGGCATGCGGGGGGAATTTCGCAGTTTGTCGTCTGTTGTGAGGTCATTGCCCGGGGGTAGGGTGGGCGGTTTGTGAGTGGGCGCGGGCAGACCGGAAAGTTTGGCGAGCTCGTGTTGGTAGATGCTTGCTACCATGGCGTTGGCGATTTGAGTCTGTAAGGGAGAAAAGAACAAACGAGTTATTAAAATGGCTGCTAGAAACCTGTGCATATTCAAATGAGTTAAATAACCAAGTTGCTTTGACGAAGATATGGGAACTGCGAGCGCATTGCTAAAAGATTAATTTTCTATCTAATAATATATAAATATAAAACTCTGATTTACAACGTAAATTCATCATATCATACATATAGTCACGGCTTGCAAATGATCTACAAAAATGTAGTTATCTTTTATAGTTCTAACCAAAATCTGCCAATGTTTTCAACCATGGACTTTTCAAAATCTAACACTTACCCTTTCCTGGTTCTGCCTGATGGCCATTGCAGCCTGCGCCTCATTCAAAATGGCGGCGATGCGCTCTTCGGTCTGCGCAGACTCCTGCTTGTTCGAGGTGACGATTGGCTGACTGCCTACAATGTGGTACAAGGGGGAACCAATCAAAATGGGGGAAACTGATTCATGGGGAAAATCCTGTTCAAATCGAATTAAATATCTTGTTGCTTTATTGAATTTTGATTTATAATTCTACATCTAAGACGAATTTCATTTGATTTTCTCTGTTTTTCTCTATCAATGCGCATAATTCAGAGGGTTTCAACCGAAAAAAAAAATAAATTTCGTATCTTTAATACAACTTTATAAAAGAATAAATATAAATCTGTTGCAAATTACCTTTCTTTGGCGATATGGCTTTGAGTGCCTCCACGTGTTGATTACTACTGGCCCACGCGTTCATTTTCCTGTAAGACTCGCGTCCTTTCTCCGTCAACTTATCCCAATGCTTCGGCTTCGAAAGCAGCTCACTCACGGTTCCCTGTGATAACCCCAGCACATGCTTGGCAAACAAGCGCTGTCCAATATTATTCGCACTCAAAGTCTCGCGCACTCGCAATGCAACCTCAGCCGTATCCAAGACAACCGTATTCGCCGCCGTCGCTTCCGCTTTAATATCGCTTGGCAACCGATGCAGTTTGGCACTTTCGTGGGGATTCGTGGATGGCACGTGGCCATTAACCAATTGCCCCATGGGCGGGCTGTTGGGCTGCAGGCGCTTCAATAGCTCGGGGTGGTTGGGAACGGGGAAGCCGTTGGGCAGGGTGACGCCAGGGATAGGGAGACGCGGCATAAACTGGCCGTTGAGCATTTGCGACTGTAAGTGGAAGTTAGCCATGAGGTCCTGGCCCAACATCGTGGCGAACATCTCGGCATTTGGATGATGCAGGTGCCCGCCGCCAGGGGTCGTGGGGGTTGATGATGTAGATGATGAACCACGTGATGTTGACATCTCCGTGGCAGCCATCTTGGAAAACATTGTCTTATTGAGAGAATCAGACAGTTCCGATTTCACTTCGTTCGTTTCCATTTGTGTTGTTGATTCATTTATGTTTTGTTTTGATTCCGTTTTAATAATATCCTCCTTTGGTGACATATTGTTTTCGATTTTATCATTTGATTCGCGGTTGTTTATGTTGCTGCCTTTGACATCGCGATCGGTATTTTCCGGAGATTGCAATCGGGAATGTTCGTCGTCCGAAGATGTGTCGGAATGATTTCCTGTAGAAGAAGAAAGGTGTAAAATGCGGACTTAGTTTTTCGGCTTTAACTTGTTTTGGAATAATAACAAATAAAATCTAATGGATAATAGCTCATAATGGATGATTTATACTGAGGTTAATGCATCAATGGCATATGATAATCGGCTTTCATTCCGATTTCTTATACTTCCTTTCTTGACAACAATGACATAAATAAAAATGGATATACCTTGAAATAAGTAAAAATAATAATAGAAAATACAAAACTACACTTAAATGGCACAATATGGACCGAAAAAGTGGATAGAGAAAGGGAAGATGTTTAAACAGGCAATTGTTGGTTTCAACAGATTCCGATAATTTCGGTTTTCGATGTCTTATTAAATATCATATTAAGTTTCGCATTAGATTTTATTAAGTTTCCTCTGGCATTTGTACACCTTTCTTCTCTAAAGAAAACCATAGCAACTACATTCAAGAAACGAGAACTCCGAATGAATAATATATATGCAATTTGATATGATAGAAGCCTTAAATAAGTGATAAATGATTTATGTATGTGTATGATTTCAAAGTTTTATAAGATATGTACGCGATGGATAAAAATATGCATGTACACATAAAGAATATCGTATGTTTATTCATGTGAATTAGTCATTCAACAAAAATAGAAACGTGTTATGAACAACATGTTTTTTTTATATTTCAAACTCTATTCTAAAATACCATATTTGTTCTGGAAAATGTGGTTGTGAAGCAACAAAAAAGAGGAAAGGGTGTACCTATACCAAAGAACTACCAAACAAAAGCAAACACAAAGCTAAGCAGAAATCAAACACCAAAGTTTGAGGGTGAAATCAAATATTCGTGTACAAATATATATTTGAGAATAATATCTTGTTTTTATATAAACGATTTATCGTTATTTTGTGATTGGGGAAGAATATTGAAAAGAAATGCAAGGAATATATGTTTGAATAAAATAATACAGAGAGTAAATAAAACATATGTTATATTTAACTATACATCCACTAACAAATATGTTTTATATGTTTCATGAGTCTTCTATTCAGAAAGACTAATTTCATAGAAACATTGGAATAAGGAACCAGTTATTATCAAATCAATAAATATGCCCGCGCTTATTCCGTTACGAATTTCCAAACATCGAAATGTCACAAAATAATAAACATAACCTTTAGGTGCTGCTACATATTTATATAATTTTTTGCTATGCTCTCGTTATTAAGAAAGGCGGACAGAATCATAATTGTTTCAATGCTTTCATCAAGAAAAATATTAATTGGGGTCACTCACCTGACAAATCCGAGCTGGCCACCTTGAGCTGCGTGTTCTCCGTTTGAAGAGTTTTGTTCTTTTCCAGCAGAAGAACCTCCAACGACTTGGGTCGACCTTCTTCTTGACTTCCGCTTGAGCTGTCTTGCTCGCTCGGGGTCGTGAACTCGATCGATTTCATTATGCTGTAAGTAGACAAAGAAACGGAAATTTGGTGAAACAAGAACCAAAACAATATATGAATGCCTATAAGCGGGCTAGCTACAAGACAACATGAATAATTCATGAACTAAAATTGACATAACGCCAAAGATATTATATTAACACGAAGAAATGCAACAGTTTATAGCTGCTTTAAATTTTATGTCATATTTTTGTAATAATGATTGTTATCGCTCTATTACTTATTTCCAATATGTTAGTCACCAAACGTAATAAAATTTACAGGTAAGCACAATCGGGCCGCTCCATCAATACCATGATACAATAGCTCAAAACAAAAGTCCCTTTCTCACCTCAATTCCCTCTTGAGTTCCTCGTAGTCTCCTTGCGTGCGCATGCGTTCTTCCAACTTCTGCAGAGCACGTGATTTCAGGGCCAGTTCCTCTTCTAGCTTAGCGATCTGCACTGCACTGGTTTCACGGAGTTTGTTGAGGGACGCCTGGAGTTTCTGAACGTCCTCCACCAACTGAGAAATCTGTAACAACAAGAAAATACAAAATGATGTCAGTTATAAAGATAAGTGCCGATTCAGAAATTGAATCGAGTTAATATATTCAAGATTGGTTAAGACTATGCCATGATATGTCTCCTAGAACATGTCAAATCGTGTCCTCTTAGATGGTTCACCTTCCTTTTAACAAGGAGTGCTCTTAGTTCGTTGATCTAAACTTCCTTACTCTTCTAATCGCCCATCACTATACACCAACCGAGAACCTCTATTCACTAATCAAAAGTCACTGGTGTGTGTGCCATCACGACATTGTCTATTGGAAAACCAGCTGGCGATCCATTTTGGAAATCAGCGGGTGCCACGTGACTATCACAAAATGGAGGAAACAGCGTCTTTCCAACCTGGTTTCCGGTTGCCAAGACGACGGCGACGCCATTGTGCGCGGAGCCAAAAGTCAATGAACGGATCGCGGGTGAGTTCATTTATGAGTTAATACGAATCTAATAGAGGGAGTCTAGTCTAAGTGATCTTTTTGCCCAAGAAACGGTTACATTTTACATAATAACTTGATGCATTTTATTGAACTTTTGAAAAGGCTATAAAAAGATAGAGACCGAAAAATCTTAAGACTGGCACTTTTAACATAATTAGTTTTCAGGCAAAGATAAACCACTCATTTTATAATCATTTCTTATTCAGCATAATGAGTATATAGGGGTGATAAAAAGGAATATTTAAACTCGTTTAAACAATAAATATCCCTTTTTCTTCGAGTAATAACCACATTATTAAGCATTATTTAACAAGGAAGCTGAACCCTCGCACCATCCCGACCCAATCGCCCACTGCTAATTTCCCGCGGAACAGCGCCCACCCAGTCACGCTCTTCGCTACAGGAGGATACCAATAAGCAAACCAGTCTCCCTAGTCTTGGAAGGATGGGCGCATTGGTTAGAGGAAGGACCAAGAGGTTAATTTTCAGGCTTATACATTGAGTGACTCTGTGTTGTATCGGTAACATGCGAAATGCGGAATTGCACTGGAGTTTTTGTCGAGGTACGAATACCACAAAAGTCCTCTGATTAAAGCGCAATGATCGACTTATCAAATATATCATGATAGATGTAATGGAGTGTATACTACAAATTACGGCAAAAATAATTGAAATGAGGTATGCATTTTTTATCAAGACTTCGTGGTGACGAACGGTAAATGTTTCAATTAAAATCTATTTTCAAAAATAAATAGATTTTTCGTCAAGTTCATATTGATTTTTAGTTGTTGTTCATAATTCTGGTTTAGGCCTACAGCTCCAAGAACCCCTTCACCCACACATAATGCGGATTCAGAACCAACTTGCACAATGTATCGAAACCGCCTATTGGATCAAGATCATTCACTTTCAATTTCTGATAATTTCCTTCGGATAACAAAGAGTTTTTTCCCCTTTCAAAACCACCCTTTACTCTTTTTTGAGGCCTGACGAGCAAACAAGGCAAAACGAATTAACGTCCTACTGTCACGTGGCATATTGCTTTTTCATCCGCGAATTATTCCTTTTACATCTCGTGTGTTTTTGTGTGACCGCGAATTATAGGTTTTACATGCCATACCTGATAGATGCAATACTCGCTCAAAAGCACATAATGGAAACATGATTAATACAATTAGTCGAATTCGGAGAGCTTACAGGTTTTACTTGTGGTAACCATCCCCGAAGTCTGCTTAGATTAACTTGTACTTTTGCATCTATTTTTTTTTTTCATTAAAATGAATCAATGAATTTCACAAAAAGTGCACTCAAGGGACCACTTATTATTCGAAATAATAGCGGAAAGAATAAAACAAAATACATCACATCAAATATTGGGACGTGATTGGTCTAAATCAAATAGGAAAAGGAGTAAGGATGGAAATGCAATCAAGTTGCATCCATAAACTAATTTAAGATTTTGTCTTGAACCTTCGATTAAAGTGGCATGCATATTTAAAGACAAGAGCAAATTCAATTGTTACAATTGAGTAAGCTATATCATGTCTGGAACACTAAATATTAACTTTATGTTCGTTTTTCCTGCAAAATGGTTTCAGGCTTAAAGAAATCTTGACATTACTTTTCAACGCTATTTCGAACGTAATTCATATATTAAAATATCTAAATGTTTTGCTTTAACCCTCATTTGAATGTAAATTTGACTCTAGGAAAAAAATATTTCACGTTATTGATTCGTTAAGTGACTAATGATTGAAATTGATAAGGAACTGAAAAAAAAAACGTTAAACAAAGAATTAAATGTGGAATTTACGAGTGTATGACAAAAATTAAGTTCACTGGACCGAAACGCACCTCTTTCTCCTTGGCAGCGAGCTCGACCTCCAAGCTGGATCTCTTCAATATATCAATGGCCTGTTCCATGTCAGCTGGCGACTTCCTGCTTTCACTTCCACTTTGACCGCTTTCCTCAGCCGATGCCAGTTGGCGTCTCAGTTGCTCCACTTGGCGCTCGGCTGCGGAGGCACGCTGGAAGGAGACAAAATAAATAAACGTTAAAAATTGCTATGTTGTTTTTGTTTCGGAGTTTGTCTATGGGTCAATGTATAAGAAGTATACATTATGTCGCCTAGTAAGAAGACAAAATACACTTTGAGACCGGACACCTTGATAGACGGTGAATCTTGCTAAATATGACAGCATCTTTGTTTTTCTCAGGACAGCTTAAGCTTCAAGCGTTGTTTCAAAACACGTTTTAGTGCATAGTAATAGCTTCCAAACAACAGAAAACCCAATACTGTGTGCGTATGTTTTACGCAGTTAGCATTTTGGGAAACGGGTGCTAATCATAAAGCGTCAGAAGCAGCAAAACCCAGTAGCCAGAAGAAGATGATGAATCACGAGTCCCTTCACCACTAGAAAAAGTCATGAGTATATGATAAAAGAAAATAGACCATAAAGGAAGGTTCTTCCCAATAAACGCCACCAAAGCGCAATTCCTGAGGCGACCAATCTACAACTCGGGTGATCATCACCAGCATCATACGAGCAAAAGCCCATAGCGGAGAAGCGTAAATCCAATTGTCGCGTTGGTGGTGTCGATGGATGGACCCTTTAGTAAGCGGTTCACAACCTATGGAGGGGAGATGGGGAGAGGGAGGCCAAAGAGGAGAGACTGCTGTGTACATGTGTAGACGGCCGACCAGGGTGGGTGTGTGGTGTGATCATATGAAAACTCGTTTATGGGGATTGATCACTCATTAGGAGGGGGCTAAATATCAATCCTAAATGCGGCGTATGGATTTCAGGGAAAACGCCTCAAGGGGAGGG
The DNA here is from genome assembly GCA_001703475.1 of Hydroides elegans. Classification (NCBI taxonomy): domain Eukaryota; kingdom Metazoa; phylum Annelida; class Polychaeta; order Sabellida; family Serpulidae; genus Hydroides; species Hydroides elegans. The sequence continues at coordinate 16,265 of LQRL01133356.1, read as the reverse complement.
AGGATCGTGACGAGCAGGGGTTATATGTGAGGTCTGGGAGGGAGATGTTCGGTTTTTTCGTATGCAAGTGAGTCAGTCTGAGATTATGGCAAGTTACCGGTGATACATATGTATTACTGATAACATCAGGGGTTCCGTTAAATATATCGACTTTCGATTTGCACAGTCTGCAGATATGCATACAAAGACCATGCTACCATTGGATGAAAAATAAACTATAGACACTTCTATCAAAGATTGATCGTATAAATATTTTCATATCCACGAACAGTAAATGACATTAGAATGATTGGAACACATTTAAGACGCCAAATTATATATTTCCAATCAAAGATGCTTGGGTCCTCAAATGCCCCCAAGGGCTCTGGGAATCCTTTACCCCTTGCAACACCATTTCCAATTTTTACTTTGATACCGAGAAAACGGGAAAAATCCTCCATCGAACGGCGACCAAAGAGTCAGTGATCGGTACAAAGGGGCGAAAATAAAATCAAACGGGTCTTGGTGATTATTTGATCACGACGAAAGTTCAGCGTCTCCCATCTCCCCATTTTGCCTTGAAGGGTATGATTTCTGAAAACGACGACGGGAAAAATCAAACGATCTTTGTGTCGTCTTTGCTGCTGCTTTTTTGTCAAGACAACTACAGTGAAATCATAGACTCCGGAGAGAGAAAATGGCAGAAAATGAGGGATCGAACAGCGCATCAGATGATGTCAGAACTACTAAAACGTAATAAAAGCTCGACGCCGAGTCAAAATTGAGTCATACAAATGTCACAACATTTTTGACTATTCAACCGGGTAACAAAAGACTTGTATATGATTGCTGATCTACACCATAAATAAGTTCAAATATTCTTAAAAGCGAACATATAATGACAGACAAACGGTATGTTTGATTTGAATAATGACGTTGTACATTTTGATCGAGTGATGCAATATTCAATCAGCCTTGGTAAATGACTGGTGACTCAATTTCACGGCAATTCCACTTGTCAAAAAGTTCAATGTATGGCTTAGGGATATAACTCAGCACTCTTTATCTAATTTCTCATTTATGGGTTTTCTTCTGGTCGCGGGGCAAGACAGCAATGGCGAAAAAATGAGATATGGTCGATTATGGGTTCATGGTGTTTTTTGCTAAACTATGGCTTTATTGGTTTTGAGATTGCATTTTATTGTGTAACTAGAATGCAAAGGTGAAATGTTGATATTATGCATTGGATCAACTCTTTGGTTGAAAAAAAGCTCAATATCAAATAAATGTTCATTACGATGACCATCTTAGGATTTTATTTGTCATTGTATTATCAAATAATTATATTAACATATTTTTCCCTCGTTTGTGCATTTTGTTCATTTATTTCAAATCAGAACCTCGCGAAACTGTATGAATGAACTTTGCGCTAGTATCGATATCCTAAACTGATTTTAGGTCCCACCTCATTACTGATTTCGTTGCCATCTTGATGTCAATTCCCGACCCCCGAGGACAGATGGGCTGTTTGATCAGAACCCCAAATTTCCCTCCCTCCCTGTCCTTCACTTTCATCCCACATTTGATGTCTTACAAGCCCTGAGTCCTTTGCTTGGCCAAGGCCGCTGGGCCCGGTGAATAGTACTTGATATTCGAAGTACAAGGATGTCATTATGTAACATGAAGAACGATGATCATGGTCATTTTATTTATAAAACGAAAGATGCTTAAGATGGTACCTGGTTGGGTATTTATGGCGAATTTATTTGATTCATAAAATCGACGGATAATCTTCCCACATTTAGATACTCTCAAGTTTGTGTCTCATGGTATATGATTATTTTAAGATCTAAACAACGACCCATCAATTATATAAGGAACATTACTATTTCTATGATTATATGATTTACTAATTGATAATTAATTGATTTTTAAATTGATTGACAGCTCACCTCGTTAGCTCGTTCCAGATCTGCCATAATCATCTCCATCTCATCAGCTCTGTAAAAGAAAAAAAAAAAAACAATGTTTTAAATAAATTACAAATAAATATATTAATTTTCATTAAGTCTCATTTATGAAAATGTCCTTATATTGTTAAAACAGTTTATGGATTCATCTTTAAATTGTAAAACGAACCACAAATCAATAAATCATCATAAAAATTTCCTATTTAAATATGTTTTTTTTTTATAAACAAGTACAAGATTCAGTCTTATTACAATATACCCTAATTATATTACATGAATGCTGTTTGATAAATCAATATTACCTCAGCTTGTACATTTTGCGCTTCATTTTTATAATGTATCCAGTGCTTGCAATGAAATTATATCGAAATAAATACTATAAATTACTATTTGTCTAAATAAATAATATACTATATAATTCGTTAAACATTATTTCTAAGCATCTTAGTCAGTGTAATGTATTATTCTTTCTAAAATTGTTCTTTGGCGAATATCCCTTTTTATAAGGCTAGTCACATAAACATGGCACATACACCCTAGAGAATACATTGTCATTCTGTAAAATGTCAAAACTCTTTGCTCAGGTATAGAAAAGTGTTCTGTAGGTAATGCCTCAGTTTTGATTTGAATTGAACTGTTAAACAGCTGCCATCATCCGATGACATGGAAATAGCTTAATTGCAATTAACCACACACTCGTTGTGATACATACTATGCACTTTGTGTAACGCGTCGTAAAGCCATATGCAATTGCAATTATGCTTATGTGGTGTAGAAATATTGATGTGTTATAATTCATCTATTGCATAACGTTTAATGTTGACAAAAATACTTTTATGAATGGTTTAAAACAAAATAGTAAATATACTATTCGAAAATGCAATATAACAATAAAGTTAGATATAGCCCAATCAATCTCAGATATACAATCATGTATTTGTATTGAGAAATGTTTTCCCTATTTTCCGTTAATATCTATAAAATGGCGATTCAAATGTAACGAAATACTATCATGTTTTTCAATTTGCTGACAATAGTTTGATCAAATCGCTTTTCATCTCAAATCTAATTATTTCCTATTGAATTTCTTGACAGATTAAATCTCAACTGATTAATTTTGAAACTGGGATACATTTTCAAATAAAAAGCTTTGCGAAAGCCAAAGGTTTGTCAAAGGGTTCGGCGTGTTTGAAACATGAACCCAAGTCGGATGGTACAAAGTGGCAATGGATATTCGTTGGGTATTTGATCTCTGATCCAAATCATATTGCCATTTGATGATTTCAAATATGATGAAGCAATTGGATCTGGTTTTGTGGTTAATATTTATAGGAATTCTATTTGAATCAGAATCAGTTTGTTGCTATTCAATATTGGATTTCGAAATCACATTTTCATTCGTTTTTGTTGCCATATCTTATTATTCGGACTCCTCAAGCAGCTTTAGTTTGCATCTTTAGGTTTCAAATTCACCACCGATACCATAATCTTAGCACCCTCAAATGGGTCATTTTTAAGCCCTTGCATTTTTGTACTGTATTGATTTATTATATTTTTTTCTTAGTTTTCTACAAAAAATGTCGGAAATGGGCCTGATGGCAGGGGGTCAGGTGCGGAGATCCACTTAAGCCATTCTCAGTCACTGATTGCAATCATGCATTCGTTGCCAAAACGTAAACAAGCATTGACAACTGTTCTCTCATTGATGGCATGCTTCGGAGTTGAGAGAGCGCGACATGTGCTTCGCGCGGCGACGTGGTGAGGGTGGATTTTGTGTCTTGTCATGCCCTTTTTTAGGGTGGGGAGGGGGGTTATAATGGATAACATTTCCTTAAATTCGAAGTTGAGTGTGATAGAGAGTCCCAATAGATAATATGTGCACGAAACAACGGGCATGGGGATAGAAGAGGCGTGTTTCACCAATAATTTAAAACAGAAGGATGGATTAATCGGTCAATAAAACAAGTTTTGGAGGAAAGAGAGATCGATAATGTCGGATCGCTTCAACCAATTTGCATACAAGTGCATGCTACAATCACTACATGGATTCACATACCACCATCCCATCCCATCCATTTCTGTATGCCGACACAACCGCGGGGTTTACCCTTTGGTACAGGAGGGCGATCAAGCCCCGAAGCAGGCATGGAGGCATCAACCAGATCAAAACACCCTGAGCCCGCCGTGGAATTCTAATGAGCGCCGAATCAATATGGCACTAACGAGAGATCAATGGCGCAATTCACATCCAACCACTTTCCACTTGACATTTTACTGAACAATTTACATTTTTCTTGGTCCACCAAAACCCCCTCCCCCGCCTCCTCTCTGGTATTTTATCGATGATTTTTCTTGGCTGATCTTGAGACATAGTTCCCGAATTTTTTTTCTTCTCAATATTCGCCTTTTCAAGTGACACAAATTTGTAGCATTTCCTGGATTTTAAGATTCTAACAGGTTCCTTTCATATCTGGCCTTCAAATGATGAGTGAGTTTCGGTTATTTGGCTTGATTTATAATTTCGCCAACGCTTTTTGACCCATTTCGATGGAACCGATCAAATGAGACCCGTGGTTTCATGTTTTACCCACTTTTTTATTGGCATCTGAAACACCTCTTTGCATATTTCTTTCTAATAAATCTTCATAATTTCAAAGTATATCACTTGCGTAATGCATGGTTATATCCATGCTGCTCATCGCTTAAAGGCAAAGGATAGCGAATTACTGTCAGTGGATATTAATGTTCGATCACCAACTTAGAGATATTGCGTCTCTTAACTCTGGCTCGAGTAACGACTGAAAAAGCTGCGTTCGCATGCATATTTTATAAGAGGCGTCATTTTTATACGATTTCTGCCGACCCGTTTTTGCCCTTGTCCATGCATTTTCAAAAACAATTATAAATCATGTGATCTCTCTCAAGCGTCATATTTCGCGTTTTTGTTTCCAAAAGGAGGGGTGGGGGAGGGTGCGTTCTCAATTTTTATTATAGTTTAATTATTGTTTACTTTGGTCTGACATTCAAAAAACAATCCAAGATGCCACGAGGTTTTGTCTTTTGAAGTTCTCACTAATGCATTTCGATCATCCTTAATTCGCGTTTCTTGTATGCCATCCCATCCCCACCTCAATCCCTCACCCCCAAGTCCGTTCTAATATTTCCCCGTTTCTTATTGAAACGCATTATAAATGCGTAACTTGTCATCATTTTTACCTACATATTCTGCTCAAATTTACTCTTGATGCTCACTTCAACTTTGATTGCAACGCGCTTAAAAACGCACATGCACGCTAGCGTCGCGCATAAAATGCATTAAATTCGTTTTTTAAAACGACTTTTAAAACCGTCTCCGTCTGATACACGTCATATCCTAATTATTTAATCTTGTTTTAATTCATTTTTTTTTACTATGAAGTTGGCATGCAAAGACAAAAGATGTTGATTTCTTTATTGTCTGCGTTGAGTAAATTCTGGCTCGTAAAGATTAAGAAATTGTATGTTTGAAGGCAATTTAAAAAAAGAATAATCGATAGGAATAAATTAAATGCTTTAAACATTCTTGGTGAAATCCCTGCCTACGAAATCAAGAAAAAAACCCTTGTCAATTCTTCTGAGTTATTGATTAAAGATGGCTGATGCGTTTTATTTCATTTTTAATTTGGAAGAAAAATGGGATTGGCTCATTCGCCCTGTGCATATGAAGATGCTCATTGAATATCTGTT
>LQRL01133353.1:21477-36441 GCA_001703475.1 Hydroides elegans | reverse complement strand
AACAAGGACATTAATAAATGCTGTGGTAACGTAACGGGGGGGGGGGTGGTGGTTTCGCCTAGCCTGCAAAAATAGGGGACTTTCCGCCGAGAGGGGGGAGGCGTTTGCCCTAAAACCCTGAAAATCACACCACAAACCACGTCCTATTAACGGCAATGACGCTGTTCCATCAAACAATGATTAGCGTCAATTTGAATTGATGTGTATGCATTCTGTCGCGATATTAAATACCGTAACCACGGCGATGAACGTATGTTTTTGCTTGCCTTGTGAGAATACGATGCGCATGTAACCCCTGTGGGAATCCGCCCTGGATCGTTCTTGAGCTCCCCATGACCTTTTAACGTATTTTTATTTTCATAATTACACAAAAGAAATTGAGTGCCCTAAATTCAAGCCCTAATGACACGAAATTGTTACATTTTGCTTTTAAAGGAACCGTTTAACTTAGTTTGGTTCACTACGTAAGGCAAACACCGACCCATGCAAAATAAAAAGAACGAGTAAATAGTAGATAGTATCGTAAACATGACAAATAATATTTGTAAACTTACTCCCAATCGAAGTGTATGTTTAACTTTTTTCCAACCTATTCTAACATCTATTCATTTGGATCACAATGTGGGTAATGCAGAAGTGGGGCCTTAAGACCAGGGGCAAACCCTTTTGTTTAGGGTCTTTGGAAAGGGATTGAAAGACTGAGTAAATACAGCGAATCGGCTTCTTTGCTGTGATATTGACTAAGCAATTCACTTTTGATTCCCACCTTCGACCTTTATTTTAGAGATCTCTTAATCTTCCATTTCATGTCGCCATACAATGCGAATAAAAAATGGGAAATTTATAATATAAACAAACTCCTGATTCGAAACCTTGATTTGAACCCTCCATGTGAATGCTTGATGAATAAGAGTTAATTTGACAGTTAAAATAATCGAGCGACATTGCTGGACTAATCTTGACAATTTGTATAAAGAGTCGCATATCAATGTCTTAAGAGACCCTCGAATTATGAAATATGATATGTGTTGTAATTTATACACTACGCGCGATCACACATATACTCAAAGAAAATGCGTTTTATGTGTTATTGCATCCGGTGGATGTAAGCCCTTAACGACAAAATGCCGTATTATATGACATTTTATAGTATGCTTCATCATTCAAAGTTGAACGAAAATTGATATAGATGAAGCTCATAAAAATAGATTTTTTGAGAAATAAAGGGAAAGAACCACTTTGCTGAAAAAAGTTTATAGACCTTTTACTAAGCAAATTATATTTTTGAATCCAGTTCAATTTGATATCAAGGTTCTAATAATGTTAAAATACAAATTCTAAATTAATGTTTTCAGAGGAACGCCCTTTTCAAGTTCTCTGTGAGCGTTTTTACAAATACATTGGTATTTGCAATTTGTTAAGTCGCAATTCCCAAGAAACGCTTTTTATGGGAATAATTAGCCTTTATTTTATGTTGAATATAATATTTTTTCAGCGCTATTATTCAAATAATACATAATATCGAAGAAATGATATGGCTCAATCTGGAACCTAATTATTTATTTTTATAAGAAAAAACTGCATATAATCTATTAGGTTATTAATGTGAAATTTGCCACTCCCCGGCTACCTTCGAACGCGCAACTTGTACTTTCTTTGACTTTTATATTTACATTATCAGCACATATTTAATCCTGCCGCACAGTTCAATCAAGATTGAACGAGATTTATTCAGGATTTATAGGGGATTTGTGACGACGTCTCTACGATAAGGTCAACACTCCATTGTTGCTATGTTCGTATCACGCTTGAGATTGTGACACATGTAATACTGATTACACAGTCATCACAGTAAACATTTGTTACACCTGTTATATCTGTGGATTTTGTTTTGAAGCAGTATATCCAGACGATGACACGGAGTAAACAAACTGTTGGTATGGCCATATTGTAAGATTGTTACTGAATAAGAAAGAATTTCGTCAACACTCTAAACATAATTGGGGCTGGTTAATTATATGCAGACATACGACAGAATGAAAACAAAAAGGAAAGAAAAATGTTGATTCGGTAAAGATACGCATAAGGTTTTGTGGGAGAATACGAGAGTGAAGGGCACCCCATGACCATTTTTTAAAGAGTGTTTAACATTGAAATATGCAATGCGCAATCACATTTAGAAAACTATTTTTTTACTTAAAGATGTTCCTATTTGTGTAGCTAGCTGAAATCACTGCGCTCATCTAGCTGGCTAGAATCATAAGAGGAACACATTTTATGAAAAATCAAAATAGTAATACTGGTTTTTATAACCGATTTCTGGTTGTTCTTCAGTTTATTTAGCCTAGATATTTATTTATAAATACAATTTAACCCTTTAGTGACGAAATAATTTATAAAAATCGACAAAAATCTTAAAAGGTGTTCCTTAAATTCTTGTAGCTAGAGGGCAATTTTTTAAAGTTTGTAGCTAGATGAAAGAAGAAGAAGAAGAAGAAGAAGAAGAAGAAGAAGAAGAAGAAGAAGAAGAAGAAGAAGAAGAAGAAGAAGAAGAAGAAGAAGAAGAAGAAGAAGAAGAAGAAAAGAAAAAGTTAACGAAGAAGATGCAGAGGAAGAAGAAGAAGAAGGAAATAATGGGAGGAGAACAAGGAGGTTTACAAAGTAAACGACGATATACAGGCAGCTTGAAAAGAACAAAAAATGGTACAGGAGTGAGGAGAAGAAAATAATTGAGAAGGTGGCCCCATAATGGGAAGATGTGGAAGATTACACTAAATGCAGAATCTTTATATGTGGTTATGAATGGCACATTTTCCACAATAGTTTGAGAATATGCTGCAAAAAAGGACATGCAAGGCCTACCTGAATCCTACTCGTTGAATGCTCATTTCTTGTTGTTAACATTTCAACTTCTTTTTCCAATTCTACTCTGGTCTTCTTTCTTTAATAGAAAAAAAACGAAGAAAAAATAGAAGAAAATTCATATTTAACCAAAATCCAAATGAAAATATATCTGCCAAATATGCGTATTATTTACCAGTCCATATCTGTTTTTAACAAACATGCAAATAACAAATGATATTAAATACGTGTATAGTACTAATTTAATTATTATTCGAACATTGAAAAGAATGATTCGCCGGTTTGCTTATGAATGTCCATTAGATGCCTTGAACTTCACATGGTAGTTGGGTGGGATATTCTGTTTCCACATATGGTAGTTGGGTGGGATATTCTGTTTCCACATGGTAGTTGGGTGGGATATTCTGTTTCCACATGGTAGTTGGGTGGGATTCTCTGGTGAACATTGTGATAATACCCTTCTTTTGATGACCCATATAGAAATATCAAGAATAATCAAGCATTATCTGACCGAAAGTGTTCGGAAGATAACATAATGATATATTGGAGCAGAATGAAGTGGTATTTCAGTTGCACCTGCTATATATCATTTAAGGCTGAGATTGAATTTGGCTGAGATTTATTTCATTTATTTATAAACGTGTTCATCATATGCATGTACAGTAAATGCGCTTTATAACTGTGCATCGTGCGGGCGTGTGGGCGTGCGCACGATAGGATTTTAGCGTGGACAAAACTCGATTTAAGCGTGGAGTGTTTTAAGCGTGCGGGCGTGTGAGCGTGCGGGCATGCGAGCGTGCAGGAGTGGATAAACAAACATCATCATGTCGAATGTGTATATTTATTTGATACATAATTGCGAGCGTGGACAAAGATGAGTTTAAGCGTGGGGTATTAAGTGTGCGGGTGTGGAGTGTTAAGCGTGCGGGTGTGGAGTGACAAAGTTATAAAGCGCGTTTACTGTACAACCCCTTTGACGTTTGTAAAAGCCTCTGATTTTGCATACCATAAATATGTTTTCTATGTTTATTAAAAAAGTCGACGCATTGCTATTAGAAACAATACGGGAAACACACTGGGATGGGACGTTCAGTACTTTTGATTGAATAAGTTAAAATTTAGGCCTGATCTAAAGCTAGAACTGGTTAATCAATCGATAGCTGTAATGTCTCGTCATATTGTCATATGAACATATTGACGCATTTTGATTTCGTAAATTACCAAAAGTGTATGACTTACGGTTCTGATTCTTCGTTCTCCATCTCTTTCTCATTAACCGCCATATCCTCTCCCCTTTGCAAGGACATTGACCTTTGGGCGGTGCCCGGCCTCGGCGTCACCGAATTCCTCCCTCCGCTGTTCGGTCGCTTGTAGGCACTGAAAGAGGCGCGCTGCCAGTTGGAGCGAGCACGTGATCGAGATCCAGTATCCCCGGGGCCACGGGCGCTCGAAGGCGCGCTGTGAGAATCCATGTTGATAGATAATGATGATATCCTCTACCGCCTATCGGTTGTTAACGTATAATTGTGGTTTAAATTTTCGATGAATTGTTGGAAATTTTACTTATGTATCCAATGTGACTATTCATATCTGTCTGGGATTGATTGCTCGTTATTGTGAATATATATATTTATATTTGTGCAATCCAAAAATAAATTCATATATAATCGGGTTTTCAAAATTGAATATACAATGAATCACCAAATTTAAAACAGAATAATTCTTTAAAAACAATATGAAAATCCCATATCTATATCCGTTGACATTATCCATTTATTTTCCATTGATCATTTCCAATCACGATATTAATATAACACAAGACAGATCATTTAAATTAGACTCATTGAATGTATCCATATGAAAAGTGTGATATATACATTTTTATCTTCAAGATAATGTCGCTATATCGTCCTCTATCTTAGTTCAAAAATGCAAGATATTGCAGAATTATATTATTGAATATTGACTTCCATGACCATGTCATTAATATACCATAACAGTGCTATTTTTATTTTCCATAGTTATGCCATTCGCCCTATATCAAACAACTCCAGCACAAACAATTTTCATGGTTTTTATATAAAGACCAATGCTCCTGTTTCGGCGTTTTTCGTAAGACGAGGAGTATAATTAAACAACAAAGAGCCAGCGGTAGAGATTATATTTATATCCGCACAGTATTCCACAAGGATCCTATGTACAAATATGACAAGCAATCAACTGTGATATTTTCGATTCAAGTGGCTATGACAGTTCAGATTTATGTCCTGCCTCTCATATTTGTTTGTCTTGTAATATAATTACCCACATAACTGGATCGTTTGTGCTAGCCATTAGGTTATTCCCGACACTTTTGTTCTGACAGCTGACCTCGTCGCATCCGATACACGCTATTTTAAGCCTTTCCGGTTATGATAAACGTTCCATTTAAAGAGTCTCTTAAAAAATTTCTATTTCATTCGCCAAGTTAAAAATCATGAAACTCATAGACTATATGCATACCCATATATGTTTGACAAAAAGTCGTGTTTCCAGTTTTACTTAACTTGACTTTTGACCCATTGACATAAATAAGTGTTTGTTGCTAAATATTTTACCAACATATAGTTCATGTTACATTTCTTAGTAAGAAGCTAAAATTATACGCTGCTGCTCTTTATAAATGAGTAGGGGGTTCTTATCTAAATAAACGCATTTATACCCTTTATACTTTTCTGTTCCTGAGGCACTTCTTTTAATATATAATTAGTTTTCTGTGTCTTACAGACTATGAATTTGACTATTGAAGCTACTATTAACCAGAAAATTACTTAAACTACACGTACAAAAAGTGGTAGATTGTCAGGATTCCGAAAAGACTTTGTGATCCATTGAAATATTGTAACTAATAAATGTTAATCCTGAACCTTAATGGCTCATTTTTATTACGTCAATATTAAATATATATAAATATACATTTTTTGATTTATCAATGGAAGTTTATAAACCGTACAAAATAAACTGTTTGTGCATTATTTTTTGAGCTATATAGTCTAGGCTATAAGCTTAAGATTTACAAAATTAAACAAGTTTAATCTCTTAAAATAACCACAAAAAATACGGTTATCAAACTGTTTGGGTACTAAATTGGTTCGTTTTCAGGCGGACGTTTTCTATGCATGCCGAGATATAAGCGAATTATTCGAATATAAATGATTTGATTATTTTTTAAACACTCGCTTGTCATGGATATTAAACGAGTAAAATGCTTTTATCCGTATAAAGCTTATCAGGAGTCAGAAGTGTCCAAATATTCTCTCAAGGAATTCGTTAATGGGTGTATGTACACATTTGTTGTAAGAAGTGCTTAGGCGTTTGATCACTTTCTGAAAGCCACGTCAAGTGCAGTTATATAAAGAACTGTTGTTTTGACCGATGGGGCCCCTAATTTTATTTTTCTCACAACTATAATACCATAACGTTCATAAATGTCCACATATGAAAATATTTATTTCTGTGATCAATGAGACGTAATGAGACCGAAAAACAACCTAAAGACAAATGATTTCTTTTTTAATGTATTCTGTGACTAGCCTTGCTAATATCACTGATGATAGGAATGATAAGAAGAATAATTATTAGCCTTATATCATGATAAGAAATAATTAGCCTAAATAGTTTCAAACCTTATTGTAAGCATTTTGGTCGTTTTTTCAAGACATCCAGCTTTATATATAAAAGAAGAAAGAACATCTGAAATTGAAAACACACACATGTATAAGAATTAAAAACAATGGTTTGGGAACCTTAGCTTTCTTAAGTGAACTTTGTCTATCATACTTTAAAAATATATATATCGGTAATATAGTTTTTTTTTATTCATGCAGATAGACGGCTATGATGTTCACGGTCAGAAGTCCCTTTCCCATCCCGGCAAAAATGCCCCTATATAGCGGAGAGTTCACATTTTTAGATTTGTATCTTTATGCGGTCCTAGTAAATCGACTTCCGTCCCAATCGAAAATGACGTCATAACATCATTAAATAGTGAAATCAATGTTTCGTCAAATTTTCAACGGCATTTAGATATCGGCACATCGTATTGATGTCATTGAAAGGCAATCGCAAAATATCATTGTTTTGCCTAGAATCGGCGTAATATTTACGCCCGGATGCTGGGATATATAACGTCCTCGTCATATTAACGTACATGTAAGACAATAACGGCGCGTTCCATTCTGAGAGCGCCATGCCATCATGTTCAATTTGTGGACATCAAGACGCAAAACTACGTACGAATTAAAGCCGTTCTAATATAGTTGTCTGCAAACATCAATTTCATCTTTAGATAACCTAACTTATACCATCGACAATGATGGACAATGGCCACTCATGGACTGAATAAAATGATAACTTAGGGATCATGAGCTGAATCAGGATTAACACGCCCATGCCGCATGCAGTTAATAACCGGTGAGTATTCTACGTTATAGAAAGATCAACAATGCAGCTGCATGGGCATAACAATCCAGTTGTTAACTGTTTTAAAAGTATATATGTAATTATTGGAACACATGTGTATATGTTGTAGTCAATCTGTGAAAACCGCGTATGTTGGCATTCGCTGAATTTTTCAGTCAATGTCAACATTCGCTGGTTCACTCAGCGAATGTCAACAATGCCTAAAATGTCCCGGCATTGTCAACATACGCTGAAATTTACCCCGAAAAATTACACAGATTGACTAAAATAATATTCGTAAAATAAATTATGTTCGCAAAGCAATAACACACATTTACTTTGATGTATTAAATATTATTGAATTGTTATGCTTTGGGATCAACTTAGTCTCAATAATAGGACTATGTAAGGTGAATATAAAAGACCTTTAAATATATAAATAAGAGCGTTTCTGGATTCGATTGCACAATTGCAATTGTAATCTGAGCATATGGGGTTTTCTTTAACATAATTCCAATTAGGTGTGTTGAATATTGTTAGCAATGCCTGCTCCTTTTGATAAATCTTATCAATCCGCAATTGCCTATTTCTCTGTCTTTTACACACGATCATCATAAAGGGCATTTTAACATATAATATAAACGTTGTTCGATTGCAATTGAAATTCGAGCATTATGACTCATGGGTTTAGTCCATACTATAATTCAAATTATGTACTGCACATTGCGATCTATAAATGATCCATTAGATAAATCTAATTAAACCACCGGTCTGTTAAACAATTATCACAAACGAAGCATCACATTTCCTAACACTAATCCTATTATTTAGCCTTTATTATTTTAAACTATATCTTTGATCTATTTTAGTATCAGCTCATTACCCTATGAAAATACATTTAATTCTTATTCATAGTGTTGATTTAAATAAGCATTCAATACGCTTAGCCTATCGCAATAACTTATTCATCGAAAATCATATCAGTCAATCTGTGTGATTTTTTGGGGCAAATTTCAGCGTATGTTGACAATGCCGGGACATTTTAGGCATTGTTGACAATCGCTGAGTGAACCAGCGAATGTTGACATTGACTGAAAAATTCAGCGAATGTCAACATACGCGGTTTTCACAGATTGACTACGACATATAGACGTACAATTATCAACGAAGTGAAACAAACTAGATTGTGTTCTTGCTGCGATAGACTACTCTTTTTCATTTTCGTCTCGCTTTTGCTCTATTACGCATTTGACAACACTGAAGAAGGCATCTTTTGTATGAATTAAACATCCGCTTAGTCTAGGTAAAGATGCCTCAACGTTCGATATGCTTTCAAAGGAATAATAGCATCCTACCAAAATAACCAATACATCCACATATTGAGTGTGTTAACACTGAGTACCCAATTATTTGGTAGCAAAACATGGTCTATAAAGCAGGAGTGGCAATTCAATAGTATCAATATGCGGTGCCGCATTTTGAAAATATCACTGCGAGACAAGATCACGAATGAAAAAGTGTTGAAAGCAGAAAATAAGCGAACACAACCTTCTAAAGCAGCGAAGACTCCGATGGAAAGGCCATATCCGTAGTGTGGATGATTGACGCATTCTAAAGGAACTACACTACGGCCAAGCAGCAGACGCCAAACCACCCAGCCCAAAGTACCTCACTCGGCAAGACGTCCACGGACGTTGAGCGGTCGGCCTACTTTGGGCCCGTATAAAAAAGTTTTCCGGACGTTCTAATACGTCGCGGACGTAGTAAAGACGTTGCATCGACTTCGCATCCGAGTCGGACGTATGAATTACATCCGGAAAACTTTCATATGGGCTCAAAGTAGGTCGTCCGCTCGACGCAACGTCCGAATGCGACGTACTATGGACGACCCTTGCCGAGTGGGACGCTATAAACACTGCTGTTACGAGACGTCACTCGATATCATGTTGACTAATTAGGAGAAAATGGCTGACAACGGGCCATAGTTGATGTATAAAACTGCGAGCTGGAACAGAGCACTGGTTCCACGAACTACAAAAGAAGAGTAGAGTGAAAATGAAAAGTGACTGCACAATTCCGTAGTCACTATTGGTCTTCTAATAGATTAGTTCAAAATGTCGGTTCTATAACAGAATACCCGGACGATAATGTTCCTTGAGGGCAAAATCCCTGCGCCTTGCCGACCAGGACAGAATCTCTATGGTTTTCTTGAATGGGGTGGACAAAACCCGCAGCGAGTTAGACAGCACTTTTTACGACCTAGTCAAACTCGTAAGAGGACATCACAAATACTTTTGATTACACATCTCATGCATTCTCGTCATGAAATCTTAATTATCAGAAATGACATCCTTAGGTACTTAAACTGTATTGAAATGGGCTACTCTTATCTTCAGAACGCGATAACATGAATCCAATTTTTTTTAAAAAAATCGTTCAATGTTGATGGTAAGAATATCAAAGTAAAAATAATAAGGCACTCAACAAAAGATAAGCAAAACCTACAACTTATCAGGCTCCCATATAGAGCTACCCATTATTACACATAGACTGCTGAAAGCTATTCACATTCTTCTGAGTTTCAAAATGTCCTTTAGACGGTTGCATAGGGCGCAAATGTAGGTATTTTGTCATTTCGGCATTTTACTTTTTATCACCTGATGTTAAAAGTTATCATTTTAAAATAATATTTCAAAGGGTGGCATTTAAATGTTAACACCATTTATTAGAAAAATGGTTCGTGTCCCAAAATAATCAAAATTGACGCTAAACCACTCCAAATATAAAAACTTATGATGTTCAACATAAGTGTTGCATGTCTTTGGTTGAGTGCTTTATATTCAAAATATATGACCTATGTGCTATACCGAGATGAAAATAACGGGACATTGTATGTAATATGCTCACCCCCCAAAAAAAAGAAATTCATATATGATTTCTAAGTATCATATCTCTGGTTTTACTGACTTGAGGAAAATAATGATTGACTGAGAGAAAATAAACGCGGCCAATGTCAAGCTTCAATTAAATATTGGGTTAGACTATTATCGTATATCAAATGATATATTGAAAGCATTATATATCTAACTATATAAATAAAAAAAAATTAAAGGCGAATTTTAATTTTAATACATGGGCTTTTATGGAGGCCGAAGCATTCACTAATTTGGTCGTCACTTTGCGTGAAACCCTGCCCTGTGAAACTTTGCCTGCTGGGCCATCGTAAAAATGCAAATCACATGATGTAAATATGGCCGCAAAAAAACAAGAAAATTTGTTTTCTCAAATATCATCTCAAACACCTGTCAAAAAAGGTGCAATAATCCCAAGTGGTCATATTTTAGTAAGTGGTAAATGGCGAGGTTCATTTATTGTTACGACACTGAAAGGTAAGTGTATATTTGCAAAATCTTGTATTATCGCTCAGTTTTTCAACGGGCTGCAAATCATTTATTTCACATATTTTTTTCAGGAGACAAACCTTGTAATAAAATGCACTTTATTACTTTCGAATATCAATACTAAATATGACGAAAGAATTGCATACTCGTATACTTGTATTCTTGCAGCCCTGTATACGTCACGCCATAGTTACGTCCCCCAAACAATGAAGCGATGCAGGAATGTGATTGGACGAGAGGTTTTACTTCCTAGATACTTCCCCCCAAACATTGAAAAATATATAGCTTTTTATGTCAATTTGGAAAGTGTAGTGGTATGCAAGAATAGGGGTGGACATTATTTGAACTGGACAAAATATGAGCGCTGAATTTTCGATCGTAAAATTCCTTCGTATCGTGACATCAATATTGTTTTGAATTCAGTATACTTATTAACTCTCATCTAATGTATTTTTTGATAATTTTAATCATCAACCGATTCAATACACTAAAGAAATTCGACTGTCTAAAATTAAGCGCTCATATTATGTCCAGTTTATACTATGTCCACCCATGTATGTACAGTGCGAAACAGTTCCAGTGTATGTCACAGGACAAACACTCTCGAAATTCCATTGGCATTACTCCTTCCTTGGCTTGAATTATATTGAACGGCTAATCAATTAATCGATTCGATACAATTGCAAGCAGGCTATACAATATGTTTTATTTCGCTTTATTGCATATAATTTAAATATAATGGGAAGTGTTAAAATATCATATCGATGCTATTTTCAGGTGGTGGACTTAGTGTATTATACGAAGATAAACTTGGTGTGGTTGACTTTCACCCTTCCACTGAAACTGCAGTCATTTACATAAGCGAGGCAGATCTTGTCACTGGTCAGATTACAAACGTAAAGTCGTCAAGCTTCGAAAGGTAATAGGATATCCTTATTCATGTATAATGAAGGCATTTTTTTTGTGCATTTTAATTTTGAAAATAAAGTTATATATATATATATAAACAATGTGTTCGGTTTATCAAATTCATTCAGGTTGAAAAGGTCCGAGGCATTGTGTTGGTAGAGAAAACTGATAGCACCACCCAATATTTCGGAGAGCTGCAAAACTTCGTGGCCATTACTCTCGGTATGATTGTCATCCCTGTGTCGACGCAGGAGGAAGCAGCAAAACTACTCGTACAAATGGTTAGTTATGTTTGCAAAGTGTGTATACTTTTTGCACCGTAGGAACTCCTTTTTAGGCCCAAACCCAAAAGTTGGGAGCCTATAGAGTTGGGGTGTCCGTCCGTCTGTCATCGCTTTCTTGTACGGGCTAGAACTTTTAAACGGAAGGTCATAGATACTTGGTTATAGGCTCAAATGAAAGGTCTTGGTGATGGTCCGTAGATGTGCCTTTTGACCATTTTGGTCAAAAACACCCTACCGGAAGTTGTCAAATCGGCCAAAATACCCAAAAATAGCGGGTTTTCAAGACTTGAGCTTGTACAGGCTAGAACTTTGGAACGGAAAGTCACAGAGACTTGGTTATAGGCTCAAATGAAAGGTCTTGGTCCGTAGATGTGCCTTTTGACCATTTCGATCAAAACACCCTACCGGAAGTTGTCAAATTGGCCAAAATAGAAAAATAGCGGTTTTTCAAGACTTGAGCTTGTACGGGCTAGAACTTTTGAACGGAAGGTCATAGAGACTTGGTTATAGGCTCAAATGAAATGTCTTGGTCCGTAGATGTGCCTTTTGACCATTTCGGTCAAAAACATCCGACTGGAAGTTGTCAAATAGGCCAAAAATAGCGGTTTTCATAGAAAATATATTTAAAATCTAAAAAAAACCATACCCCTTCGAGTTTGGGGGCGGTTTGGGCCTGCTCGTGTTTCACAAATACTTCCTTGTTTTGTTAGATTTGATAATTGATGTATTTAGCCTCTCCATGTTGCTGTACAGTGAGTAGAAGTTTCATTAAAGCAAATTATTTCCAAGGCATATGCCTCATAAATTCATGTATGTATGGAAAAGCATAAAAATATCTATGTCTATTTCTCTTTATTCATCTGTATTTTGATTAAAGAAAATGGCTTACTCTTAAGTCAAATAAGTGGACCTTCACTATATGTAACAACCATAGTAGTTTCAACATGCCGTAAAAATATTAAATCTATATGAATGATTTAGGTACAAATGGAAAATCGGCCGAGCACCAACCCGTTTCGAGTGAAGAAGACCTTTGCCATCAACCCATGTGTTCTGGCCACAGTTCAATCCATTCCAGGACTGGGTCAGGTGAAAGCCACATCGCTGTTTGAGAAGTTTGACAGTAAGTGTCTCCCGTTTTCGATTTGGTTGTCTCCTCCTTACTCAACTAATCATAATGAATTAATTAATTATTGCCATTTTTGTCTTTGGTTAAAAAAAAGTTTTGGCTGGATGGAATAAGTACATGTATTAACCATGACGGAAGTATTCATGCTCCGAAATACATATTTTTGGATTACCACATATATGCATTTATATTAGACAACGCAAGTCTCATTTTGATAATTTATGGTTAAAATGTTTAAGAGAGAAAAATAAAATTGCTTTAAAAAGTATCTATTTTATTAGTAGTGAGTGCATCATCATAAAAAAAAAAGATTTTTCATATTTGACCGATTAAATTTAAAAATCAATAAAATTACTTTAAAACATTTTTTCTTCAGGTATTCAAGGAATATGTGAAGCTTCTGTAGAGGTACGTATTATTTTGTCCAAGATATGATTATCACTGACAAAGAGTAGAGTATGCGACCGAATACTTGACATATTTTCAGTTTTCATTTTTACCACGGTGCCTTATATACAAATGTCCATCAAGTTCTCATTTATCTGTCATAGGCACGTTTGTGATCCTCGTTCTCGTAATTTCTGGAATGTATTAAACTAAAATAATTTCTTGATCCCTCCTACCCGGTCATACCGACGGTATAATTGCCTCATCCAAAGTATGAAATCGTTTCAAATTCCAAAGCCTGTCAAATGATATATCTTTTTGGAAAGGAACTATTCCACGTCTCACGCTATACATGTTTTCTTAATAGTCTTCCATGACGCTTGTATTAAATCATCATATATTGTTTTAGGAATTGACGAGTGTTGTGGGCAAAGCAAGTGCAGTTTCTATCAGACAGTTCTTTGATGATCCCCCTTGAACCAAGAGAAGAAACAATCGACTCCACAATGATTAAGAAGCGACTGCAAACGAGTTTCATCCTAATTTTAATCAACATAAACTACTAGCCAGCATTCCCACGCAATGGCATCACATAATATTTTTATGAAATTGGTTGGTTATACAGAAGCCATGCTAAAACTATGGTCAATACTACAACACGTGCAGTTAATGTATAATACTATGTATAGACTATGATTATATGGCCAATTTTATGTATGGGTTAAATTAAAAGAACAGAAAAATATAATACTTTATAATTTTATTTGATATAAATTTCATTATAGAAACGACAAGAATCTCCACATTCAAAGATAAGATATTGTATGATTCAGATACTTTACCGACAGAGTAAATAAATCGAAGTGAAGATGTTGAGTTGATTTTTTGCTTTTATTTAGGAAAGACTAATTCGGAGCTGTCAAATTAAAGACATTTGACATAAGAACTTCGGAAAAATAACAATTTAAATTCATTCAAATTAAGTCGTGATTTTTGATTAGACATTGATATGACCAGATTTTATGAAGCATGTATTTATAAACACAAGACGTTAAAGGCCAGCTACCAATCCTGTATTTGGGGCACTTTCCTTAATAAGTCCTTGAATGGCTTTGAATTGGGGATGATCTTTGCTCTCGATTAACTGCAGTAACACGGCTTCGCTTGTCGTTACGATAGCTCCGGAATGTCGAAAGCGCTGTAACGCAAAATATTTCACAAAGTAGAGACATACGTATGAAATTATCCTCCTAGAGCATGATTGGCTAACGGTAAAAAAAAAACAAGATAATGTTATAAATACATTGACAAACCATTGACAAACTGCATATGAGTCATAACACATATCTTTTTTTTACAAAAAAAAAAAATACAATAAGTTCCATTCCTAATGCTGATGGTAACTGGGTAGATAGCTACTACTACGCTTGTTTAAAAAATATTTATACATGGCTAATTGAAAAAAAAACTTAATTTGAACTCTCAATTGCACTCCTCTTAATAAAAAGATTAACAAAAGGACACGACACTTGATTAAACTCATAAAATTTTG